>CM073759.1:82369493-82653124 GCA_037127475.1 Arma custos | reverse complement strand
AGATACTGGTCCCAGTCTCGCTGATGGTCGGAGACCACTTTCGACAAATATCGACCCATAGTCCTGTTCATGCGCTCCACCATGCCATCGGATTGAGGGTGAAGAGATGTCGTCCTGGTCTTCCGTATTCCCAGTGCTTCGCACATCCCGGAGAAGACTGCAGACTCGAAGTTTCGTCCCTGGTCAGAGTGAAGTTCCATGGGCACCCCAAACCTACTGACGAGCTGCTTCACCAGTACGTCCGCAACCGTGACTGCCTCCTGATTCGGAAGGGCGTAAGCTTCCACCCACTTGGAAAAGTAGTCCATGGCCACGAGAATATACCGGTTACCTTCATCCGTCACAGGGAAAGGGCCAGCGATGTCAATTGCTATTCTCTCAAACGGTGCTCCCACGTTGTACTTCCTCATTGGGGCCTTCTTTCTTCTTATGGGTCCGTTAGAAGCCGCACAATTCGCACAACGCCTGCACCAGTCCAACACATCGTCCTTAAGGTTTGCCCAGTAAAAGCGTTCACGTACCTTTTCCAATGTACGGTGAACTCCAAGGTGGCCGCCAGATACTCCGTCATGAAGTTCCCTGAGTACTTCGGGCACTTTACTCTTTGGAACGATGAGCTGAAGTCTGCGCTGATCTCCTTCCGTGTTCTCCAATGCCCGTTTCAGCAGCCCGTTGTCCACTAGAATGGAGTCCCATTGGGCCCAGTAAGTCTTTACAGTCTTCGACATTGGAGCAACATCCTGCCAGGTTGGTCTTCCTTGCCCTGATAGTTTCCACTGCTTCATTTGTTTCAAGTCCGGGTCCCTGTCCTGCTCCTTTGACACCTCTGCATCCTGCCAACTGTCCATGACCACCGTTGTCCTCAACACTGCTGCCTGCTTCTCTTCTTGTCGAGAACAATGCCGGCATTCTTCGTCACAAGGTCTCCTAGAGAGCGCATCCGCATTTCTGTGACTCGTTCCAGCGCGATGAGCAGATTCAAAGTCATATTCTTGAAGGCGCTCTATCCACCTCGCCACTTGTCCTTCTGGTGACTTGAATCGTAGCAGCCACATTAGTGCCGCGTGGTCCGTTCTCAGGAGGAATCTTCTGCCATATAGATATTTGTGAAAATGTTCTATAGATTTCACCACTGCCAGAAGCTCCTTCCTTGTGACACAGTAGTTGCGTTCCGGAGCTGAGAGCGCTTTACTGAAATATCCAATAACCCTTTCTTCTCCATCTTGGAGCTGAGAGAGGACGCTTCCAATAGCGGTGTTGCTAGCGTCTGTGTCAAGTATGAACTTGCCCTCGGGACGTGGATAGCTCAGAATAGGAGCACTACTCAACTTTTTCTTCAACTCTTCAAAGGATGCCTGACATTCGTGATCCCAAAGAAAAGTCCGTTTTTCCTCGGTGAGCCTGGTAAGAGGTTTTGCAATGTTTGCAAATCCTTTCACGTACCGCCTGTAGTAGGTGCAGAGGCCGAGAAAACTTCTTACTTGGTGCTTATCTCGAGGTACTGGCCAGTCGGTGATCGCTGCAATCTTCTCTGGGTCAACGGCAACTCCATTGTCCGACACAACATGCCCCAGATAGTTGACTTGCCTTCGGAAGAGATGACACTTCTTCGGGTTCAGTTTAAGGTTCGCTGCACGCAGTCGTTCGAAGACCTTCTCCAGATTCTTCAGATGGTGAGCGAAGGACTTTCCCAGCACAATGATGTCATCTAAGTATACCAGGCAAATTTCCCAAGAGAGACCTCTTAGCACGCTCTCCATCAGTCTCTCAAATGTTGCAGGAGCATTGCAAAGCCCGAATGGCATCACTGTAAATTGCCTGAGTCCAGTCCCAATCGAGAACGCTGTCTTCTCTTTATCTTCAGGTTTCAATCCAACCTGCCAATATCCACTGCGGAGATCCAAGGTAGAGAAAAGTTCACACCCCTCTAGGGTGTCCAGCGTATCATCAATCCTGGGGAGCGGATAGCTGTCTTTCTTGGTGACGTTGTTCAGAAGGCGGTAGTCCACGCAGAATCTCGTTGTGCCGTCCTTCTTTTTCACCAGTACAACAGGAGACATCCAGGGGCTACTCGAAGGCTCAATGACACCATCAGTCGCCATCTCCTTGATGATCTTCTCGGCGTCCTCCCGTTTGGCTAACGGCAGCCTCCGCGGGACCTGTCGGATGGGCTTAGCATCCCCGGTGTCAATCCTATGCTGGACGATATCCGTTCTACCCCGTGGCCCTGGGCTGATCTCGAAAACGTCTTGCCATCGGGTAATCATCTTCTTCACTTCCTCGCTCTGTTCAGGTGAGAGATCCCGGTATGATTCGTCCACAAATCCTGTTAGTTCTGCAGGCAATCTTCGTAGCTCGGTGGGTTGACGTTGCAGCTGACGTACCACTGAGGTTGCGGTTGCACATTCCCCGACCGGTGTTCCTTTGTTCAGCGTTACTGGGAAGCTGTTCAGGTTCATTAGCCGAATCGGAGTGGTACGTCCGACCTTGAAGAGAGACCTTGCAACCATTACGCCGCGCCCGATCTCCTGTTCTTCTTGCCTTCCCGGTTCAAGTAGCACACATTGACCCTCAGGTAGAGGCCCTTCAATCGTCCCATGCGCTATGATTTGGCTCCGTGCAGGTAAAGTGGTGTCTTCCAGTAAGCGCACTCGTGCGTAGATGTCCTTTCCCTGCCGCAGGATGACTTCTTCGTCTCCCAGCGTCACCACCCCTCTTGCCATATCCAGCTTGATCCCGCATGTGATCATCAAGTCCATGCCTAGTATGACATCTTCATCAATATCTGCCACGAGAGCGCGGTGCTTCAGATGTTGACCCCCGATGATGAAGTAGGCAACTGTCTCCCCGTAGACCTTCGCTGGCTCTCCTGTGGCAGTCCGTAATGTCCAAATCGATGGCAACATCTTCTCAGCAGGAACTGTCTTTGAGCTCAAGATTGTCTTGGTTGCGCCGGTATCCAGTAGCAGACTTCGCAGCTGCCCGTTCACCTTCCCATCAACGTAGAAGCTGTTCGTTCTGCTCCCTAATGACGCAACTCTACTGGTCTTCCTCGGGCCTCTGACGTAGCGGGCTGATAGTTGTTCCTCCCCATTAACCCTACTTCGTTCCTGTGGCTTTTCTCGCTTCTTGGACGGACACTTGCTTCTAGGGTGTCCAAGTTGGCCGCAGCTCCAACAACGTATCTCCTTCTTACGGGTCCTGAGAGCCTCCAAAACCTTTGTCAGAATGTCTTCGACGCTAGGGACCTTATTAGACTCCGCTCCTGCTGCTCGAATTCGTGCATGGCCCCGTACTGACTGCCTGATAGCCTCGAACTCCATGGCCTGAGATAATGCGTCTCCCAAAGTCTTTGGCCGGGCGAGCTTCACTGCTTGTTGCGTCTCGGGGTCCCGAAGTCCATCCAGGAATTTGTCGACAGCCAGGCTCTCGTAGACATCATCGGTGACCGATGGGTAAGCATTCCTCACCAGCCGTGCAATGTCTGCTTCAAATTCCTGTAGAGTCTCGTTGGTCTTCTGGATCCTGCTTCTCAGCTGTGAGCGATATAGCTGGTCCATGTGGCGGTGGCCGAAACGCATCTCCAGTCTTCTAACCAGCTCCCCGTAGTTAGACCGCTCCGACAGTGGCATCCCCTGCAGTACTCCCAAGGCGTCTCCCCGCAAGGCCAGGCACAAAGCTGAAGCTTGGGTCTCTTTCGACCACCGGTGGATCGAAGCCGCAGTCTCGAAGAGAGTCATGTAGTCCTCCCACGGCGTCTTTCCGTCGAACACTGGAATGGTGTTGTGAGTTGGTGGCGTCCCTGAATTGGCGGGCATAATGGTTTTATGAAGGCTGCCCTCGGAGGAAAGGTCGGTGTCGTTCTTCGGTGGGTTGCTCATACGTCCCTCGAGAGTCTCGACTCTTAGCCTAAGTTCGTCTTTAATTGAGTTCAGTTCTTCCCCTAACCTAGATTCTACATTAGCCACTTTATTATTTACATCGGCTAACTTATTACCAAAATTAGCTACTTCATTATTTACATCGGCTAACTTATTACCAAAATTAGCTACTTCATTATTTACATCGGCTAACTTATTATCTACATTAGCTAACTTATTCTCAACATTTTCCATTAACTTAGTCTCTAATATGCCTAACTTAGACTCTAATGTATCCAATAAATCACTTTTCACAGTACCTAATTCATTACCTAGCTCATTTTTAACATTGCTTAACTCATTTTTAACAGTACCTAATTCATTCTGTACATTACCTAGCTTATTTTCTACATTGCTTAACTCATTTTTAAAAGTTGCAGACAACCTGCTTAAATCAGTTTCAAACAGAACGTCATCTGGATTTTCCCCTAAATCTACAAAAAATTGACGCAAGCGCTCTTGCAGTACACTTTTAGTTCCGGAACAATCAAGATCACGTTCCTCCAATTCACGTTTCAAATCCGCAACTTTTAAATCAATTAACTTAACACTTTTAGAAGCCATTCTTCATACAGTAGCCCAATAATTACAAAATGCAAAATAATAGCAATTACACAATAATCCCACTTCTGACACCAATTTGTTACGGGCTACTGGGTATTAAAATGAATTAAACAATTCCTTAATTAAAGATACTAATATTTATTAACAAAAGTGATTAAAAAAAAGATACAATTAAACTATTAACAATTAAATTATTAAACTAATATAAATTTATAATGACAATATTCTAAATATTATAATCTAGGCCTAACTCCTATTTAATTATTACAATAATATAAGATGTTACTAATTCTAGAGAGCCTAACTGGTTACAATAGTTTCTATGAATATTATAAAATTACACTAAAATTTATAACTAATAATTAACACTTACAGTTCACTAGTCCACCGACCGTAAGATTCTTTAAGTATCACAAACTGACACACAGTAACAAACAGAAACAGTTTATTACACTCGCGAGACTGTCACAGTTCACTGATACACTTATTACACGGGCCGGTTCAACACTGACACTCACTTATTACACTTATCACAGATCTTCACTGGTCTACTCGCAGGCTAAGACTGACTGACTCGAGGTGACGGAAGTCTTTTTATAGGCAAAGCCGAACATTCTAGAACTCGAAGGGGCCAGATAATTCTGGAATATTCTTAATCCTTTGCCGACAAAAGAGGACGATCTAGAACCGTCCTAATCCGATTTAAACGTCTCCCGCTGACGGAGTTAAGCCGCTAATCCCCCGCTTCCGCCTTCCTGCCGGCGCCCGTAACACTATTAATTCGACGTCTCTGGAAACGGCTTGATGTTTCCCCAACAATTGCCTTAGGGTGAATATATGGTCAATACATGATTTACCCACTCTAAATCCACATTGGTCTTCTGAACCTTTAAACCTATGCTCTAATTCATTTCTTATTAATTTTCCAACTATTACATTATTACATTTTTTCAAACTAATTTCTTATATTCATGTAAAATTTGTTTTCTTTGGATTTTTAAAATCTAATACTACTTTGATGAGATAATATTCGAATTGATTATAGTGTCGCCGACTTCGCCTCAAGAAATAGCCTAAATCCCAATGATATTAAGGCAATCAAGTAATAATAGTCTCTTATCCCAGCCACCCTCTTACGGAAGTAACCCTCGCAGTTGAGCTCACATCAACTACGAGGGCAAAAACTACTGTTGTACAATTGAGGCTAATTTGCAGATCCCGGACCTCAAATGAAAGCAATCCGTTGAGAGTATCTTTTGAACATCTTGAGCAAGCATAATTAGAGGAAATCGACAGATTTGATCAAGAAATTTATTTACAATAATAATGATTACTAATATACTGAATGTTTAACAATTTTTTTAGGACGTCAGTCATAACTAATCGGTCCTAAAATGGTTTTAATGAGGAAAATTCGAATATGTTGTCAATAATGAAAACATAAATGAAAATTCATTATAATTTAAATTCCTAAATAGTTTTGCCTTTGTTGGGATAGCTGTTCAAATTATAGGCGTTGAAGAGAAGCGAAACAGGAGTTGGTGTAAGAATTAATATTTTGAGGAGCCTGGTTTCAGTTCAAATTATTTTATCGCCAAGGCTAATATATAATTTGATCTAAATTCAGCAAAACTCATTGAAATTGTGTCTTAAATAATATGTAAAAAGTATGACAGTAAGCAGAATAATGTGTTATCAAATCGTGATGAAAGATGATAATAGAAAAATATTCAGCTATGGATACTTTAAAAGAACAGAATTTAATTTTTCAGTTAATTTATATTACAACAGCTTTTTTAAAGTTATAACTGATCATTGTGGATAAGGGAGCAATAATTATTAATTAAAACAGAAATACAGCATATGAATTTCAAAATAACTCTCAATTCTTTTTTCGATTTTCAGTAGCAAACAACCACAGAGTGGCCCGATTCACAAAGTCAAAATCACAAAATTCTTTGGCGTTCGCTTCTGCACTGCTTTCAACAGAATTTTGCCTAGTTGCAGGAATGGACAAATCACTAGCTTCTTCCAATTTGATTCTCCCACTTTTGAATTTGGTAAGAAAACCTTTGGTATCTAAGAATGTAGCAGCAGGTCAGTTAAAATATATATATATATATATATATATATATATATATATATATATTTATATATTAGGGTGGGTCGAAAAAACACTTTTTTTATTTGGAAGTTGTAATAGCGCGGAAAACTTGCTAATTATATACACAAAAACTAAGCAAAAAAAATTTTCAAAAATCGGTTGACATCTTCCGGTTGCGCATAGGCCCTAAACTTTCACAAAATATGAAAAAAACTTCATTTTTGCGATTATTTTTTTAATTAGATGTTTTCGTAATGTAATAGTTTGTAACGTCTTCAAATAGAGCTTAAAAACATTGTGTTTAATTTGGTTTAGATCAGTTGATATCTTCCGGTCGCACATAAGCCCCAAAATATTGAAAATTTCACATTTTTACGATTTATTTTTTATATCTTTAATATACTTTTTTTAAACGTAATAGTTACAGTATTTTTATTTTTGAACATAAGAACATTGTGTTTTATTATGGTGTGAATAAATGAACAACTTCCGGTCGCGCAAAGACCCCAATGCTACAGAAAAAAGTACCAGAAAAAAGATAATTAGGCCTATGACATGATGGGTGATAACAGTAACAACGGTCATATTACTTTTCGATTTGTTCTATATTTCAAAAGCTTGAATATTTAAGTTACAGTATAGTTTTTACCTGCCTGAGCGTGGTATTTACCTTGAAAATCTAATTGTCACCGGATGTGATGGTACTGCTGTCAATACAGGTTGGAAAACTGGTCTCGTTCGCGTGAGTTGAACTTTATTTAAGGAAGCCTGTACAGTGGGCAATTTTCCTCCTCCATTTCAATGAGTTGCCATTCCGCCACATATTTGAGCACCTGGATGGCAAAGGGGCCTAGTATTACTAAAGGGCCAATCGGTGAAAAGTTAGTTTGCTGCCAAAAACTGCCGGTGCTTAACTTCCAGAGAATTGATTGTCAGATCCCACAGATAGACAGAAACGGGCTTAGCAAAGATCAGCAATACCTACTTGATATTTCAAAGGCAACAAAACCAAGCCTGTAAAGAAGATTTGGCTGTACGGGATCCTGGACACTTTTCACATTCGAGGTGGTTGACAAAAGCAAATAGAACTCTAAGGTTGTACATAAGTGAAGAACACCCCTCATCTGAACTTCAGGAACTAGTTTAGTTCATATTGAAATCATACATGCTAATGTGGTTTACTTTCAATACAAGTAAACACTTTATAGAAGGCCCGAAACTTGTTTACCAAGCAATACGATCTATCAGGTATTTGCCAAAACCTTTGCTTGGCAAGTTTGATCGACCCTGTGATCGAATGTAATGGTTTTTTCGCCCACCCAGAACACTTACTGTTAGCCATGACTCAAGATGACAAGCAACACATAAGAGAACTCGGACTTCGAAGAATTCTGAAGGCAAGGCAGATAGATGCAAGAAGGAAAACAGTCAGGCCACCAAAAATCAACTCTAATGCCCAAGAATACTCAGAAATGATTTACTGGATGGACTGTGAATTATCTTCTCCCCCATTGTTGGCAGAAATGAGTCACGACAAGATCAAAACGCACATCGGCAGTGACTCAATCCCTGACCGGAATATTACTTTCAAGTAATTCCCACTTCACACGCAGGCTGTCGAACGCTGTGTAAAACTCGTCACGGAAGCATCAGGAAAAGTTGTTGGAGCTGAATCTCGAGACGATTTATTAGAGCCACTTTGCTGTTCAAATCATCCATGCCTAACTTCACCAGCAAATTAGTCTTCTAAGTACCTTCGGCTACAAATTAGTGAACAGTACCAATGGATAAAAGAACTCTGTTTTTCTTTTTTATAAAATTAAGTTTATTAATAAAAACTATACTGTAACTTACATATTTAAGCTTTTTAAATATAGAGCAAGTCGAAAAGTACTACGCCCGTTGTTACTGTTATCATCCATCATGTCATAGGCCTGACTATCTTTTTTCTGGTACTGTTTTTCTACAGCATTGGGGTCTTTGCGCGACCGGAAGTTGTTCATTTATTCACATCATAATAAAACACAATGTTATTATGTTCAAAAATAAAAATACTGTAACTACTATGTTTAAAAAAAGTATATTAAAGATATAATAAATCGTAAAAATGTGAAATTTTCAATATTTTGGTAAATTTTGGGGCTTATGCACGGCCGGAAGATATCAACTTATCTGAACCACATTAAAACACAATGTTTTTAAGTTCTATTTAAAGACGTTACAAACTATTACATTACGAAAATATCTAATTAAAATAATAATCGCAAAAATGAAGTTTTTTTCATATTTTGTGAAAGTTTAGGGCCTTTGCGCGACCGGAAGATGTCAACCGATTTTGATAAATTTTTTTGCTTATTTTTTGTCTATATAATTCGCAAGTTTTCCGCGCTATTACAACTTCGACATAAATAAAGGTGTTTTTAATATATATATATATATATATATATATATATATATATATATATATATATATATATATATATATATATACGTGGGCTATCCAGAAAGTAGTTTACGTTTATTACGTAAATTTTATTATATACAGATGAAAGCCACACTCAAATACTACTTTTCTACATAGTCACCATTCAAATTAAGGCATTTATCGTAGCGATGTACGAGCTTGGAAATTCCTTCGTCGAAAAATTCTGCCGCCTGCGACTTCAAAACTTGTGGTAACCAAGCTTTTCGCTGATGATTTCTTGCAACAAACTTCGCGAAATTTGTGGAAAACTCAAAAAAAAATCCGTTATTGTGAACTTTCGATTTTCACGGACTTTAGCATCGACTTTTTCGACAAGTTCGGCAGTCACTTTGCTGGGTCTCCCACTTTGATCTTCGTCGTGAACATTGGTTCAACCATTTTTAAATCTTATGACCCACTGACGCACTCCACCTTCAGTGATAATGTTGTCCCCATACACTTCACACAGCTGCCGATAGATTTCTATCGGTTTGCAGTCAGAAACCTTATTACTGCACGCACCTCGCAGCTTGCGGGATTTTCAATTAACGCAGACATTTCAAACCGTCACAGTATCTTAATGGAGCACAGCACGAACCTCTCACTAGCACGGCTAGATGCCGACTGAGCTGCGCAACGCTCTGACCCCAAGATGGCCGCGCTAGCCCCACCCCTAGCGGACACAGACGAAAACGTAATCTACTTTCTGGATAGCCCACGTATATATATATACATATATATATATATATATATATATATATATATATATATATATATATATATATATATATATATATATATGTGTGTGTGTGTGTATGTATATGTGTGTGTGTGTGTGTGTTTGTGTGTGTACCTATATGTTGCGAAATATTTATTTTTAAAAGCATTTGGTGTTTATAAGGTATCTAATCAAAGAAACCATACTGACTCCATCTTTAAAAAAAAAAAGCGGTTGTGTTCCTTGGCTTTTCATCTCCTTTACATTTTCTACAATATGTTGTTGTTTTTTTAATAATTGAAATTCATTGAAATTTACAGCTTTATTATAACAATACAAGTAAATGGCAGGAATGCTAAATATTGGCATGAATAAAGACAAGTTTAAAAACTACCCAGTTCAACTAACAAGTTCAACTGAGAAAGCCATCTTATTTTCAGACGCCTTGGAGGATTATCAGGAATTGGAGAGGTTGCTAAGTTTGAAACTAGTGGGTTTGAGTGGGAATAAAGTTTGTCATGAATACATTGATATCAAATATGGGCCAAATCAGCAACAAATGAGCCATTAAGGTCATTATGGATTACTTAGTTCGTAACAAAGTAAGGGGCATTGAGGATTTTTTGATTGAATAGGAGAGGAATTCAATGACTTAGTGGAGCCCCAAAGCTCTACTCCATAAGTCCAGATGGGTCTAATGATTGTCATATATATGAGTCTTTTGTAATTAATTGGGAGCTTTGAGCATTTTTCTAGTAAATGTTGAAGTAGCCTGTTTCTTGTTGTTTCAGTCTAGTAACTAGTAAAAGATTTTATTAAATCATGCAAAATATTATTTAAAACTAACTTGGAATTTTTACGTAATGATAAATATTTTACATTTTTCAACTTTTAAAAACCTTCCATAGATTTCATTGCTTAACTTAAAGAAACTATAGTGTAATAAAATTCTACTTTAATTACCAAAAATGGATTTTCGTCAATAACTTATAAGGTTTAGTAAGAAATAACTTCTTGTTACATATGATTGCTGTTTTTCCATACCTAATTAATCAATTTTATTTTAATTTACACAAAAAAATTAAAATACAATATCATTTTTAATCGTTAAAATTTAGAATAATTTTTGCAGAGAGTCTTTAGTCATAATTTTAAAATACATATATTTATTTATGAACAGGACTTTGAGGAAAGAGTTTAACAAGGACCATTACTTTCAATAGGCAGTTTACATATAAATTTCTAAAAATAATCTATCTTTTTATTGTTTCTAAAAAATATATATAAATTTATATATTTAAGACACCATCTTATTTTAATGTGCTTAAAAATTCTAAAAACTTATGTCTAAAGTTTGTTATCAGTTGACAAAACGTAAGGATGATGAGAAAATGTTAGAAACAGCAAGATGGTATAGTGCAGTGCTGATGTTATGTGCAACCAACACTTATGATTTGAAAATTGGCTATGTACTTACCTTTGTTCTTCTATTGACTGATCCGAAAGCAAGCAAATTTTCTCCTTACCTAATGGCAGCAAGTATTCTACTTGCAGTGCCAAGTTTGAATGAATTAAAACATCTTTCCCATTAAGTGTAAATATTATTTTAACATACTATACATTCTTTATGGAAAAACACATGGTGTTAGAAAAAAGGTAAGCAATAACTAAATGAAAAGAAAGGAAATTTCGTTAAGTTATTAGCTCATTGAGACATTTCATCAGTTTTTAATTAATTTTTTAAAAATTGATTCTGAAATCAGTTTTTTTCCATAAAATGGATTAAGAACGTAAATAATAAAAAAACATTTAGTTTAGTCCGCTTGAGCTTGAAAAGTTGTCGAAATATTAAATACAAAAAATAAAGCAACATGCAATAACAAATAATATATTTTACTAAACATTATAATAAAGTTGTAAACTGTATGTTTTTCTAAATGATAATATATACTGATATCATGTCTTATATGGCATGCTACAATATTTTATAAATATATTAATAAATGTGTGATCCATTCAACTGGTACTTCTGGCTTCGGTTTACATACATTGTTTTTTAATAGCAAATCATTTAAATACTTCTCAATTCTGATTCCTTTAGGTGGTGATAGTAAAGACTAAAAATAAAACATATCTCATGTTTCTTATCATTTTAAATTCAATTTCATTTCAAACTGAAAAAATATTGTTACCTTCAACTTCATTAATACTTTTCTAGCCTTTACCCTTAAAGGTCCTTTACAATTTTTCACAACCTACAAAAAAAATTATTATTGTAAAATCAAAAATATTTTTTTTATATTAATTAAAAATTCATTATCACTTATCATATCAATTGTTTTAATTTCTATCCAATAATGTGCTTCAAACAATCTAATTATAATCTTTAAAATTGTATGGACATATATATACACATTATCTTCTTCTTCTTTCGCATCACCCTTGTGGTGCCTTTCAGCGTAGGGGAGTGTTTAACCAGGACTGCCACTCTTCCCTGTTCCTAGCTAAGTTCCTTGCCTGGCGGATATTTTTGCCTCTTTTCCTGCACAAACGCTCGACATATTCCAGATAGGACATTCTCGGGCGTCCTCGTGGTCTTCTACCTTCGGGGACATGGTCCATCATCTTCAATCATCATGGGTCCCTGTAGTCCTCCATCCTCAAAACATGTCCAAACCATTTTAATTCGCGGGGCTCAAGCATCTCTTTCATTGCTAATCCTGAGTTCTTCCCTGATTGTTTCATTGCGGATACGATCTCTTCTTGTTTTTCCTGCGATCCTTCAAAGAAATTTCATTTCTGCAGCCATGACTCTACTCTCTAGCCTGTCCGTTAGTATCCAAACTTCGGCACCATACAGGAGCACAGGTAGATATACCCCAACTTGAAGATGTTGAGCTTCACTTTTCTGCTTACTTCTCACTTCCCAACGACAGCACTACAGATTTGGTAGTAGACCGAGTTTGCTTTGTTTATCCTGTTTGAGATTTCAAAGTCTAATTTCCCAGTACCGTTCATTACTGCTCCGAGGTAGGTGAGGTCCGTGACTGCTTCCATCTCTCCTCCGTTGCAGTATATATGGATTTCTTCCTATACCCTTCCTACTTGCAGGATCTTCTCTTGCAAGTGCTGATCTACATACCTTTCCTACAGAGCTCTTCATCCCATTCATTCACGGCTTGCTGCAACTTTTCTATCGAATCCCCAATGAGAACAATATATATACATACATTATCAATAGCTGTAAATCATGGTTGTAAAATTTAAAAATTGGGGCCATTCCTTATATTAATTGTTAGCTAATATGAATTGAAAAGCCAATTAATGATTTATTTTAGTCTTATAAAAATATTTTTATGAATAATATTTGAAAATTTGCTAATACTATTATGTAAACAAATAAAAAATTATTACTGAAAAATATTCTCTCATACATAATTCATAAATAGGTGGAATAAAAGTGATTTTAATACTAAAATTGCAGTTTACCTTGGATACTGTATCATAAACTTGATGAGTAAATAGAAGATTAGTAAGATCTACATCGGTTTTTTCAACCATTTCTAATATCTCCTGAGAATCAAGAACACAGGAAAATGCATATTGTTTAAGAGATCTATCGAGTTTCATTAATTCACGTTCTACTTTTAAATATCTGTGAACATATGTGTTATTCTGCATTTAATCAATTATAAACTTTACTATAAATATTTAAAAATAAAATTAAACAAATTATTATCACAATGTCCTTAAATATTGATATTTGATTTTATCTTGTTAATATGTATGCTTTATCATACACACATTTAACATTATGTCACAAATGGTTTTTTTTCTTGTCCTTCAAATAATTAGTATTAATCGAAATCATGACGTCATATCTATGTGGCAAAAAAACACACAAACATGTGTATACAAATAATTGTGGAATTGACCAGTTTAATGTAGTAAGTAAGTATTGTAAGTAAGTATTGATGCTGAATTGTATGCAAAAGTGGTTTAATAGTATGATAATTATAAAATGATAATATCTTATCCTGCTAAAATATAAGAGGAAAATAAATTACTTAAAAAAAAAACATAAGTGAATAATGTTCGAACTGTTAAAACAAATAATGATTGAGAGAAAGTGATGATCCAAATAATAATAATAATAATGATAATTAATAATCAAGATTTGAGAATATGGTTTTCGATTCCTCATTTTGGCCATCGTTATTTAATGGATAGACAACTTTTGGAATAATACAGAAATCTAAAATGTTTTGTTAAATCATGAATATTTATCAATCTTTGAATCCGGGGAAAGGGATGAAATAGGCTCGTACCTGGCAATAAGCAGGCCCTTTTCCTTCAACAAAAAGCTACAGGACTCCAAAAAGAGGCAAATTGTTTCAGTAAGATGATAAATCATCAACGAGTAAGTTTTAGAAGAAATTTCAGTATAAAGGATCATTTGAGCCACTTGAGAAGTAAAGTGACCTAAGCCCTAAAAGGACTTGGTCTGACCAGATCATCTTTTGAGTAGTGTTGTTACAGAGTACAAAAAAACTGTCTGAAACTGAAATCTCTCATAGAATGAAAAAAAAAAGATAGGGAACTAGCAAATGTCTCTGCTTCAAGTAACCAATGTGTAGATAACATTGTATAATGAGCATTTCTAGGCCTCAACCGGATTACCTTTAAATCTACTCTTTGGAGGAACAGGAATTTTAGGATTGGCATTATTATAAAAAAGGTTCAAGTGAAACAATTATCAAATAAAATCATTGTATCAAAATATTATTTAAAACAATTTCTCAGACAGTATATTGTTTTCAAAAATATTCTAGGGGAGTAAAAATAAGCCCGGACAGCAGATAAGCACTGCCCTTTATTTGAATTTGCTCTCCCAATAATGGTTAATGTATTCAGTATGTTACACATGGATAATCTATTCCTAGTTGCATAAATAGCAAACATCAGATGCCTATATTCCCTCAAATAAATTTCAGCCGATAGAACAAAATTAATGAATAAATCTATGTTAGTTTTATTATTAGCACATAAAAAGTTATTCTAGTTTTAAATACTCTTACAATACTCAACTTCATGTTTATCTTAATATTGAACTCCTCAAACAAAGATGTTACTTTATATTTTTCTTCTCTTAACCATTTATTAAAATCCTCTTCCTTATTGTAATCTAGTGTTTCAGGAATAAAAATTCCACTTTGTATTTGCCTTATTTTTTTACAGTTATTTAATAAAGCTGCTGTATTTAATTGCTTTTCTTCAGTGGCTACCTAAAATAGTTGAAAGTGTAATAAAAATATTTGTAAATATTCTAGAAAGGGAGTTTGATAATTATACTGATTTATAATACTGCAATAACAGTAAAAAATAAAAACCTAATAGAAAAAATTAAATTAAAAAGAAATGTAGAAAGTTATCTGTTATCAAAGTTGAAGCTCTTATATTTAATTATTTATAATGTCAATTTCAGTTACAAGTTCAATATAAATTACCTCAGTTTTTGAACATAAATCACTTCTTTTGGGTAATTTATAGCATTGTCCTCCTGGCGTAAAAACAGAAATATCTCCAAAAAATGTGGATTGAATACCTATGAAAAATAGCAATTATATATCATAACAGTATTGAAATAGTTTAAGCTAATAGGATATATATTATTTAATTCGCAAATATCTAATAGTTGATTGAAACATATGCAAAATCGGTTTTAACTACTTTTGAGCCACATTTAGTAGTATAAAAATACGAAACATAATAAGAGAAATATTTTCAAGAATCTTAAAATTGTTGATGCTTAATCACTTTTCAATCACTTATTAATTCCTGAATATTTCTGCAAGCATTCTTACATGCAATGATTAACATTGTAACCAATAAATATTATAATTTTTTTGTTTACTCATTTACTCTCTTTTTCATCCAACAAATTTGTTTAATAGGTTTTGCTCTTAAATTTAATCTTTATTTAAAATGTTTTATGGAAAAATAAATAAATCTGATTTCAAATTATACCACTGCCGTTTTTAAACAAACTATAATGAAAGAAACTTAAATAGTATGAAATTACCCAACAATTCTCCATCAGGTGATGCTTCATTTGTGCTAGATACATGGTTAACGCCTTCTTCAATAATATCAGTTGAATGTCTTGTATCATTACTCGATAAAGTATTTTCATCATTAACTATTGCTTTATCTTGATTCGGAAAATTATAGTGTATTTCATGATTCTCATTTCCACCTACACTTATGTAGTTGCTAATTGGTACAACTTGTTCATTTTCATTAGGTCTATAATTAATGGATGAAATCGACTCTGGTGGATCATATTCACCAGTGATACTATTTCTTATAAGAGATATTGTTTCTGCATTAAGAGGGGTGTTATCATGGAAACTATTAGCCATACATACTTCCAGGTTATTAGAAGTTGATGCATTTAAATTATCATTGCCAAGAGACTCTTCCTTAGATCTATTATGATTTCCTTCAGCCTCGTATTTCACAGCATTGTCAAGATCAACATACTGTCCATCATTTCTGTATAAACAATTTAAAGCGCTATCAGAATTATTTGTACTAAAAGATTTAACTTCTTCAAAACTGGTTTTCTCAGAAAATTTTAGTCCGTTTTCTCCCCAAAGTGTGTAGCATTTTTCCTCTGTTGAAGCAATTGAATTTATACTTTCTGTTCTTTCATGATATAAGGGAAGAGCATTTGCAAACTGACAGTTTTGGCCATCTTTTATTGTTCCACAAAAACTATTGGTAATATTACATTTTTCTTTAACAAAATTTTCTTGATACAAGTCATCATACCATTCCAAGTCCCCTGGTTGTATATAATTCATATTATTTAATATAATTAGAGAACAGATTTTTTAAACCAATTGTCCAATCAGAATGACCAATTTCAATTATTCAACTGTTCATTTATTAGCATTAATTTAGTTGTAACTCTTGTGCTTCTTCTTTGAGATTATTAAGTCCGTTAATTGTGAATTATTAATTTAAACATTGACTTTTTCAAATTAGCTCCAAGTCTAATCAACTTTCCACCAGAGCTGCCAACTTAACAAACAATAATATTTACGTGAAGGAGAAATTTATCTGGGTGGAGGTCAAAATAAAAATCTCAAATAGTAAGAAACTATTTATTAGAAGCTGAAATTTCCAATGAATAGGTTTCTAACGAATAGTTTCTTACTATTTGAGAATTTATTTTGACCTCTACCCCGACCATTATTCAAATTTAAATTTATAGATAAGTTTTGTGCAAAATTTTCTTTTATCTTCAGTTTGAAAGATTGCATGAATTCAAGTGGATATATCTCTAATTAATTTTTGTAATTCTATAAAAATTTCAATTATGTTTGCAAGGACTTGTGTACAGAGGTAGGAGGAAGATGGTATGTAATTAGAACTTGAATCTAAACAATTCTATGATCCCTGCATTCTGGAATTACTTCTATTTTGTTAAGAGAACTTAAGATAAAATTGAATAATGTTGAGGAACGATGTTATCTAAATAACAATATCTTGTCGGTGTCTATTTATTTCTATGTAATCCACTGCCACCTGCATCGATCGCCAAAAGTCATTTCGGTAATTGTTTAGATGATTTGATGGTAATATGTTTAGGGCTAGTGATAGGCCCTTTCACAATTAACATTATGTTGTTGATTATTAATTAACAATTAACATTGTTTAACATTATGTTCCCATGAAGAACTGGCCGTGTTTCCAACCTAAAATTGTTCAATCCCCTTATTTTTTTTAGTTCCATTACCGGTACGATCTTTCGATTCCTCAAGAGCACTTCTCGGTTCCGTCCTGTTCCAAATAAGGCTTCATTTGATTCTAGATTTTTTTAAAACTAAATACCAATGATGCAGTTACTTTTTTTGATTTGACACTTTTGTACCAACTACGTACGTAATATATTAATTAGTCCTTTTTAGCAGGATCGACTGTTAAAATTTTCAATGCGAAGTAACCATCGACAACGTCTTACATTAGTTCTACTGCCTTCCTAAGTTATAGAACTTCAATTAACTATTTTACACTTGGATTTCCTCAATGTGATTTTTTATTATTTTACTAATCTAGAGAAGTTTTAAATGTAATTTTGATTTAAACAGTAAACAGAAATCGTTCAAGAACTAAATTAAGTTCTCATTTTAAATGCGTATTCCAGGTTAATGGAGGCCTTGTTCTGGAGCGTTTGCTTAGGAATATCCTGTTACTATTGGCAAGACGAAATAAGTAATTTCCAGCTTAAAAATAAGGCACCCGGTCCTGATCATATTACTTTTATGTTTTATATTACAAGTTTGCCCCGGAAGCGTTTCAAAAGCTACTAATGCTGTTCATTTATACTTGCAAAACCAGTGTCTCTTCGGTCCTTAGGCTGCTCCAAATATTTCCTCTTTCCATGCCATGGAATATTAAAGACTTCTCTGACACTGGATGTATCACCAGAATTAAGGCGGTAGTTGACAACTGTACTCTTAGTTGTATATCTGTAAAACATATATTCAACCTCATTTAATAGTGTCCCAGAACTTGATCAGGAAATCTCGATCATAGGCCTGTCTTTGTTTGAAAACATTTTATACCTTAATTCAAATACATTAACAACATAAATTTTTACCCAGATGTTTTTCTAGTGTGGTGTGTATTGGTGCTCTCCAAGAATGCTTACTTTAGACAGTTAGAGGAACAATCAAAAATTATAATTGAAATAGCTACTAGTTATTTCAATATTTTAATTTTTCTCTTTTTCAACTTTCAATTTTTTCATTTTTTAATTTATAGTAATGCTTAACTTTAATATTTTAATTTTTCACTTTAATTTTTTTAATTCACTTATTTTAACTTTAAATTCACTTAAAACAGTTTTAAATTTTAATTTATTATATTATACCTTAATATTTTTCTACATTATGTACTTTCCACTTCATTGTATCACATATATTCAAGCCCCCTCCCTTTCTCCTATTTCCTCCCACTTCGCTATACTTCCTGACCGTTAAAAAATTTGTTTGGGTCACCCACCGGATGAGACCTCACAGTCAGAGGAGGTCACTTCCTTCCACCAGGTTCATACACTTTTAATCTTTATACCCTCCCTTCATCCTTATCTGTCCCCACCATTCATACCCAAATCTCTCTTCATCCCTAGGCATCCATCAATTGTTTAAACAAAACATCACGATTTTATTATTTGCCCTCATTTGCAATCCAGAATTTTATATCTTCACTCTCTATACATCGCTTCTATAGTTATTCTTTAACATCATACTTTATATTAATATAAATCCAATATTATATATATTAAAATAACATCCCATACTTTTATTATCTTTATATATTTTACGTCATACTTTGCAATTATTTTCATACATACATACGTATATAATTTCTATTAGTAGATTACCATTTTACATTTTTATATATCACCTGTAATTTAACTAGTTTCCATACTTTTATATCTCACAATTTTATATTTGCACCTTCTCTTTATATTCATTTTGTATCTTACTGTTGACAATGTCATTTTTCTCTTTTATCATTACTTGGCATTACCACCTTTTGTACCCTTATGATGTAATCTTGTATTCATATATGCCCTTAATATTATATCCATCTTCTTCTCTCATAGCCCTAAAGATGACCTATAACGTAGGCCGAAACATTGGCACTTACAATAAGTTTGTCTTATTTAGTGGGTTTTTTCTTTCACCTCCACCCGGACCATTTTCTTTCGCTTATATATGCAAGGTCAACTATTATCATTCAAGATATAATTAATGTACTATATAAATTAATTAGAGTCGCAATCAGCTACTGGTCCTCCAGGTTTGGGGTTTAGCAGAGGGGCAAGCTACCCCACCCTCAGAAAACATGTATTGTTGTGAAACATCTAGGAATTAGCCTCGGATTTGGACTGTCTTCTGGGAATTGACCCGGCACACTCAAGGATTTTTAATTAGCCACATGGAATGTCCGATGGTTATTGATTTTAAAGCCATTAACCACCGCATCTGTAAGTTACAAATTAAAATTATTCTATAATTTCGTGCTATGCACCAACAGAGGTGGCGGGAGAAGAAGCAAAGGAAACTTTCTATAGCAACCTCGAAAGTGCCAACGATGAATGCACAGATTGGTAGAGATTCAATTCTTTGGCCCCTAAATAGAAGACAGCCTGCACAATATGTCAAATGATAATGGAACAAAGTCAGTCAATTTAAGTAAGTGTGGGAAGAACACCGAGAGACCTAAAACAGGCTTTTCTTGCTTTGGAGAATGCTGGACGACGGTCTTCAGGTAAACCAAGTAAAGACTAAGTATATGGTGGCTAACTCTTCAAGACAATCGGATCCCACCATTACGTTTGTTATCTATACATTCGAAAGTGTCAACAGTTTTGTATACCTCGGTTCTCTGGTGAAAGCAGATGGCTCAACCAGTCCAGAAGTTTAAAGAAGAATTTTGGCTGCTAATAGATGTTATTTTGGGATGGCAAAAATTTTACGAAGTCGTCTGATATCAAGAAGAGCCAACGTCATGCTGTAAAAAACTATCCTCAGGCCTGTTTTAACTTATGGATCGGAAACCAGGCCTCTGTCCAGGGTAGAGGCCAACAGTTTACTGCTCTTTGAAAGAAAAATGTTAAGTAGGATGTTTAGAGCTGTAAGAGTTGGCGATTAATTTAGACTCAGACAAAATGCAGAGCTGTATCTGATGTATCAGGAGCCTGACATAGTGAAGCACATGAGAATAGCTAGACTGAGATGGTCTTTACGATGGATTCGGAAAAAGAAAACATGGGTGTCCACGACTTAGATGGTTAGATGAAGTCGAGAGTCATGCAGGCAGCATCATTGGATCCAGAGCTTGGAGGACCTTGTGCAGAACAGAGAAGAGTGGAGGTGATGCCTTGATGCGGCCAGGACCTGTGCCAGGTTGTATTAATTATTTAATTAAGTAAAAGCAGAATTTAAAAAATTAGAAGCAGTACATTGTCAGGGAATAATAATTCTATTTCTCTTTAACATAGTGAATTCCAAGTATGTTATTGAACAAAATATCTTATCACTTTCAAAATTCTAGTCAATATACCTACAGATTAGTACCTTACAAACTAAAACATCCCACTCTCATATTGAACTTGATATACTAACATAAATTAATGTCTTCAATAAAATTATAAAGAACCTTAACCGTTATTATAAATATGAAATGGAGTATTAATAAATAATTCTAAATTCAAAGTTTAATGACCAAAATATACTGTTGTTAGTTATATTTTTTATAAGTAATTAAACATCAATATGAGGTTAAAAGCACAATACATAAAACCTAAGAGATCAAATAAAATATTTTACTTATTGAATAAGTTTATTAAAATACACTTTGAAAATATATTAACCATTAATCATATACATGTCACGAAAAAACAAAAAAAAAAAACAACGAAAAACTGTTCCGAAATACACACACACTTTTATCTTCCATAATTAAATACTAAATCACAGCCAGACTTTTTCAGAAATATCACAAAAGAAACAAAAATGCTTTTTATGTATCGCAGTCTGAAATAGTTTTCAAAGTAAATCGTTTGTCACTTTTTTTCTTATCAACTTTCTTCGTCTTCTTTATCACTATACTTTTTTTCATTAAACCTGGAATGAATATTAATTCTTTATACAGATAGAAAAAAGTCTTTTAATATGAAAATTAACTACATAAAGGGAACAAAATAAAAATATTAAAATTAAATGCATATTTTATTTATGAAGATGAGAAGCAATGGGAAACAAATGACAATGTTTTAAAGTTAAAATATTTTCATAAAATCTAAATCATTCAAGTTTGTATCATGTTTATATGAAAGCTCTATAATAAATATCTAGAATATTCAGGAGTATTGTTTTTAAAAAACATTTTTACAAGAGGTTATTCAATTCCATACTTAATTCTGTCTTTGTAGGGAAAAAAACACTTGTAGCCATTGGCTTCTCATCACTAATTAAAATGAAACAATAAGTATATATATATATATATATATATATATATGTGTGTGTATATATATATATATATATATATATATATATATATATATATATATATATACATATATATTGTTTGTTTTTTGTAGTAAGAAATCACTTACACAAGAAACACGCTTAAACAAATAATTAAGACAGTCTGCAATTAACCAAAACAGCTACCCTGCTTCCCTGAACTAAAAGTAGCACTTTTAGATTAATAACTTGTTTCTCTATCCTAAGCTGCAATTACAGCAGTAATTCTTTGAGAAATACCATGAATGAGATTTTTGGCAGTATATAATCTATTTCCGCTAAGTACCACTTCACAAATATTCAATATGATTTAAAGGGCAAACTACTGTTGAGGGTGCATTGTAAAGAAACCATACCTTTAAATTTTAAATTTAGCTTTATTATAAATTTATATTTTAAATAACGCTTTATGCATTATGTGGTCCAAATGAAAAATCCAGTCTCTAAAATGTTAACAGAAGTTTTCAAATTGATTTTTAAAACATCTAAAGAGACCAACACACACTAGAGACCAACTAATAGCAGCCATAAAAGCAGATTTGTTGATGAAGAACCTGTTTGTAATAGATTTCCCATAACAAACGGTTTAAAACTGGAATGTTCACTATATCCGCTTCTCTTTAACAATGAGTGGGAAAGAGAATGTAAGAAAAATTTATAACAGTATAGGCTAATAGATTATAGATGATTGTCTATCTCCAGTTTCCTGGTGACTATGTGCTCATTGCTTAATAAGCAGAGGATGTAGAGAATATAATGGCATATTGTTAATTTAAAAAATACATATTGGAGTGCTATCAATGGATAGTTTCTCCACAAGTGATTTTTTTGTTCATGTCCTTTGTTCATACAGCCAATTTACTTGATGTAATGTTATTACAGTTGTAAATATCAATAAAAAAAAAAAAAAATACATAAAAGTAATTAATATGGTGTGTTTTGTTTAAATATTGGCACTTGTTTATAATATGGCAGTAATATTGACAGCCTCTAAGATTTTGGTTTATAGCGCAGTATATTAAAAAATAAGAGTTCTGCAACATAATATTGAATGGATTTAGGCCACTAAGCAGGGTTGGTCTCTCAAGGTAATTAAGAATAAGTGAGAAATATATTTATGCCCCCTTTATCCTTGAATAAAAATCAATTTTAAAATGAAGATACTATCATTAAAGGAGCAAACCAAATCAGATTGTTTTCATTCAAATAACATTTCATTATACCTCCAGTTTTACCAACTATAAAATCAAAACTAGAATGTTTTTTATTAATCTATTCTTGAAATTTACAACTGTATTATAATAATACAAGTAAATGGCAGGAATGATGCATAGTGACATGGATAATGACAAGTAGGGAAACTACCCAGTGGTAGTACTCAGATATCAAATTCAACTAAGAAGGTCACAAGGCCATCTTCTTTTTAGACGCCTCGGAGGGTTATCAGGAATAGAAGAGGTTGCTGGGTTTAAAACGAGTGGGTTTGAGTGGGAATGAAGTTTGTCATGAAAAGACTGGTATCAGGTTCGGCAGTAAATGTGACATTAAGATCATTAGGGATGACTTTAGTCATAACATGACCTTAAGTTACGAGCATTAAGGATTTTGGATTGTGAAGATTGAACACAAGAGGAATTCAATGGCTTAGTGGAGCCTCAAAGCTCTACTCCATAAGTCAAATAGATCTTATAATAGTCATGTATATGAGTCTTTTATAATTAATTGGGAGCTTAGAGTGTTTGCCTAATAAGTGTTGCAGTAGCCTGAAACAGGGTAAAGGTTGTTTGACTGGATTTGAGGGAATTTATTTTTATCCTCCAGTTTTGACACCATTCTACAACATAAGGAAGTGAAGCGTATGAGGTGCAATAACTGAACTATTGTAGACTGATAATACACATGTTTCATCAGCCTATGTGGTAAGGATAGTATTAGGATAGGTAGGGAAATCAGCTGTATAAACTGTGTAGAGGATTAGACTGAGAGTAGTATCCTTGAAGGAACACCAGCAGATTGAGAAAAGATGGATGAAATACATTATTGTAGTTTACTTTGAATAGCCTGCCAGTGAGATAGACCTGGAAAATGAAGAAATATGTAGGGGATAGGAATTGGTAGAGAATAAATAAATTGATTTTTTTACTCATAAAAAATATTATAACATAATATAAAAACTAAAATTGTACAGAAGTAGCATTTAGATTACAATGACACAACTTACCTTTATCAAGCCTTACGTCAAGTTTGGAAGTAATTGGCACTGCTCTCTTTGGATGGAACATCGCTGGAATACGGCGAAAATGAAAGAATGTTGGGGTTAAAACAAATCGGTCTATTTCACACCAATGTGATCTTGGTAATGCGATTTCTTCAGGATTGACCTTTTGGTAACTGAGTGACAAGTTGAATGTATGTTTGCTGAAAAATTTAGAATTCTCATTGAGGCAAAATTAATGAAAAGATTTATCTATTAACCATTACAAATTTATATTTACTAAGTATTTAAATATTCAAGATTATTTATTTGTATGTGGGTTTTTGAATATTTCTTATTTTTAAACAGTAAATGAATGTTTATGCAGTAAGAAAAAAATCATGTTATGGATGTTTTTTTTTATGAACTGTTTTTATAATTCTATAAAAAGTTGCTATAATCTAATTTTAGGCAACTAATAATTGATTTATGTCAATCACTGTATAAGTCATAACTCAATGTAACAAGTAAGTAATCATTAATTCAAAATATTCTAATAATAGCATAGCAGTGTTTGTTTTTTCCCACCAAACAAACTTTCTGAACTTTGTTATTATAGCAAACACAATTTTTGCTTTAAATAATTCTTTTGATTTTACTTCTTTAGACATGTTTGTTCTGAGAATGATGAGATCTATTTTTAAAACTGTCATTCCAGTTATTATCTAGCTACAACGATTATAATCAATCCCTTATAGGTACCGTAACTAACTACATAACTATCATAGTAGTTGTCAGAACCAGAAGAAACCGATTGTTTGATTACTTCCCTACTTTAAACGAAACGTCAAGAGCAATTGCTTTGGCAAAAACCGACTCAAGAAGTCTTTGTTTCAACCAATCAATCCCTGAATTATGTATAAACTGAGCTTGGAGAAAAATAGCCACAGAAACCACTCTAGTGCAAGCATACATACAGTCATGGTCATAGAAATTGCCTCACTTAAAAATAATGGAGAATCTCCTTAAACCAATGTTGTTCTTACCTTTTGATAATTTTAAACTGTTTTCGAAAGGAAAAGAGTATGTTATTAGGTGTGAAAAATGGTTAAAACCCAAACAAAAAATAAATAACATTCATAAAATGATAAATAAAATTTTTAGTGTTAACGAGGAATTTAAGAAAAAAAATTGTTTTACGTACTCATATGAAATAATTAGGAAAAATTGTATGAAAACATTAAAAACATATTTATTGAAATATTAATTTTTTTTACAACTTTAGCAACCACAGTAATGTACTTTATACAATCTGCCGGGAGTTTGATTGAACTAATAAATAATAACAAAACTAAAATTAAATGGACTCCGTGGGTACTTGGGAGGGAGAAATGTCCAAAATGTTGGAACTCTACAATGATTATTTTATTCAAGTTTGCCAAGCAAAAGCATCAGAGGGCACACACCACCTCCTCTTTAGATAAAAAATAATAGTTATAGCTGTTTAGAATTTTATAGTTATAGCTCTTTAGATAAAACAATAAATTACCATAGCCATTTGAAAGTAGCAAACAAAATTAGCTTAGTTATGAAATGTAGAGGGGAACTTCTGAATCTAAATTACAAACCATTTGAATTTCAAAATATACAGCTATGCTCACTGTGTAATTTGAACGAAATTGAAAATATTTTCACTTCCTGGCAGTATGTTCCGTCTTAAAACCATATAGAAAAAAATACTTAAAACATGAGCTGATCTCAAAACAAAAACTAATAGATATTCTGAATGGAGAGAATTGAATAAGTTTTTATAATGTTGTGAGAAATGCAGGTCGATATAGAAAATTTTTAATTATTAATGTCAAAAGGAAATTTATTTATTTAAATATTAAATATAAACTAGTATTTTGTCGAACCGCCATTAGCCCTGATAACTGAGCTGATCCTGTTTGGCATCGAGTTGATCAAATTTTTTATTATTTCGACACTAATCTCTTAATTCCACACCTTTTCGATTGATTGTTTTAGCTCATCTTTATTCTTAGGTTTTGCGATATCAATTCGTTTTTTCATGATCATCCACAAGTTTTCTATAGAATTTAAATTAGGGCTATTGCCTAGCCTTGGCAGCATGGATATCTCGTTTTCTATTAGAAACTGCTTTACTTATCCAAAAACAAAATGGTAAAGGCAATAAAAAATAATGTATCTTACAGCTAATACATTTTTTAAAATAAATAAATAATTAACATACGGATTTGGCTCTATGGTATGGAGCAGAATCATCTTGAAAGATAAAGTCTCCGAAATGTGAAAGGTGGGCATTCATTGAGGGAATCAAACTCTCTACCAATTTTTTTTTTTTATATTTTTCTGCATTAACCTTCCCATCTATGAAGTTTATTTTGCTAATTCCAAAGTAGGAAAAACATCTCCAGATCATCACACTTGCCGGATGTTTCCCTGTTTCTATAGTACAGGATTCGTCAAATCTTTCATTTGGCCGACATCTTACATATGGAGCACCGTCAGAACTGAAGATATTGAAATTACTCTCATCTGAAAACATAACTTTCCTCCAGTCATCAGATGTCCAATTTTTAAAATTCTGCGCCCAATTTAGACGAGCTTGTTTCATTTTTTTGTAAAGAAAAGACTTTTTGGCTGGTTTTCTTGTCCATAAACCTTTTTCTCTTAATCTTCTGCCAACTGTTTCTCGACTTACTTCTGCTAAATTGCTATTTGCTAGATCTCTAGATATTTCTTTAGTGGTTTTGAAGCGACTTTCTAAGTATGACCTCATCATCATGCGATCTAAACGCTCCTTTTCCTTCCAGTCCCTTTCTTTCTCTCGGTAGATCCTTGGAAAAGATTTTTGTTTATTATTCTTACCACAGTGGATTGGTTGCACCTTACCTTCCTTGCGATCTCACACGAAGAAAGTCCAGCTTCAGCAAACGTCACTATTTTAACTTTTTGCTCATTAGACATTTGAAACTCAGTTTATTGGGCATAATATTAAGAAATACGTGCTTACTATTGGATACTCTGGGCACCACTAAACTATGAGTCACTGATTCCATCTCACTCTAATACTAGTAGGTAAACAAAACTACTAATTGTTTACATATTTAGGATCAAAAAAGTAATAATCATAGGTGATACAATTTCTATGACCAGGACTGTATATGCTAATCAATAACCAGCCAAATGTTCTCTAAATGTGGCCATGTATTCACCTACTGATTATCTATTTCTTTGATATTTGTTTAAAAGCTAATGTTATGAAACAATAATCCTACAAGCATTACCTTAAAACAATAAGAATTAGACAAATAGAAAATATTTGTACAACTGAAATAACACCATTTGGGACACAGCATTTAATAATAATGCAGTTGAAAACTTATAACACTAGAAAACTTTAATATTAATTGTCATTAAGGAACAGGTAGTTGTTTGTTAATTAATGTCACTTAATGCTGATACAGCTAATTGAACAATACTCCAGTGGGAGCCCTAAATTTTGCCTAACCAGGCATAATTGGGATAAGGATTTTTAATGAGTACCTAACACAATATACGCTTGAGAACCCCATTTTATGTCCCTTCTGAGGATTGCACTGCCAAGGATTTTTAACTCCCTTTAAAAAATCCTAGGGCCACCTACCGGGCTGCAAACCCCCAGTCTTGAGTATAGTAGGTTGTTAAGCTAACCACTAGACCATAGGTGACCCCTGTCATGACAAGTAGGTTTAAGCCAATATTCAACAACCTATAATTTTATTCATTATAATAAACTTTATTTTTGAGAAAAAGGATATAAGTCATTGAGTTCAAATGGTGAGGAACACCATCAGTCAATATCCTTTTTCTCAAAGCTGAAGTTCATTTGCAAGAAAAATTAATAAAACTCATTATTCCAATTGAATTGTAACCTTAACAATAATAAGTCGACAGCTCACTAGCAGACCCTCCTTTCTTATAACTAATGGGTGTATTTAGATCCAATAAACATAAAAGAAAACAAGTCAATACGGATAAATATCTTATCTACATCTGATGGGGTGAGAAGCCAAGGAGTAAAAGTGTGTTTGGTTTTTTTTCTTCAAACAAATAGTAAAATGCAATTAACACCAGTTAATGGATATAAAATGTTTTTCAAAAGCAATAATACTCAATATTCCATTTACAAACAAACTTGGATGTTCCAGATTTCATAAACAACTTCATAAACTTCAAAATGTAGTTTCAAAAATCATTAAATTGCCACTTGTAATTCTTGGCATCTCTCCTCCTCACATCCCTAGATAACATAGGGGCAATCTAATACCCATATTGCCATGTAGGCAAAATAGGCAGAAGGTATAAAGTAAAAGGTGGAAAAAAAATAATAATGTAAAATTATGAATAATGAGGAGAACAAAAAATAAATAAAATACCTATTATCTGATCTATAAAGTTGAGCAAAATTTTCACTTTCAGGTGAGTGTGACAAGAGATAATTCCCAGGTTCAAATTCCAAAAGTTTTCCCAATATCATATGAATACAAGTCAAACGAGAATGTGGATTAAATTTATACAAACGTTTTATTTCATTAGTTAGATCTTGAAGGGTTTTCTCCTCAAACATTACAACATCGCCTGTTAAGGGATTTATTCGAGCTAAAAATAAAATAAAAATAATGTAAAATGCATTGTTAAAAATATATATATATATATATATATATATATATATATATATATATATAAATATGTTATGAAAAAAATACTCTTGTCTGAACATTGAAATTTACTGATTGAAGGATAAATTATGCATTAGAGATCCAAAACCAGTGTTATATAAATAAATGCCTTTCTGCATGAAATCCCTTTTTGTCTCTTTTCCTAGAAAAAACAGCCTAAAGTGATTTAGAAGAAATTAAAAATATTTTAGACAATAGAAATTGCTTTCAAAATGGCTGGCAACATCAACCTGGGTTTATGTTCTTTCTTACTTCTGTTAAGGCAAACAGGTGGTCTGCACCAACAGCTTTTCTAACCAGACTGAGAAGGTTGAGGATTCAATCAGTGGGTTTACTGTAAAGTAAATTTCAACCTACACAGACTGGAATGGACCCCACCCCTACAGCAAGGTTGCTAAGGTGAATCCTAAATAACCTTGACTACCATTTGATTCCCTTCATTGAAAAGTATTTCAACACATTTATATAAAGTAACTAGAAATTTTAGAATATTGGCCGGTAATAGATGTTATTTTGGGATAGAGAAAATTTTACGAAGTCGTCTGATATCAAGAAGAACCAAGGTCATGCTGTACAAAACAATCATCAGGCCTGTTTCAACTTATGGATCGGAAACCTGGCCTCTGTCCAGGCAGAATACAACAGTTTGCTGCTCTTCGAAAAAAAAATATTAACCAAATAGCGACCGAATACGGCCGGGTCAGAGCGGGCTGGCTGGACTGAGTGGTAGAAAAGTCAACCACGCCCGCTGAACCGATTACTTTTTGACTCTGAAATCATGTTTTTTTATTTAATTTCTTATAGTTTCCCATCATCCTTTTTGATCCGGACTTGGAATGGTAATTGGACTGGCACTGGTGAATTTAAAAACATATTTTTAAAAAAAAAAATTTTTAATTACTGTAAATTAATTTTAATTATTTAAAAAATTATACAATTATATACTTTATTTTTTTTAAATGTCTATATACAATTTTATACATATACTTTATTTTTTTGAAATTTCTATATACAAATTTATACAATTAAAAATTCTTTTGAGTGTGATAAATGCCGAAACACGACAGACACACTTTACGAAAAATAATATAGCCAAAAGTGAATTTGTACGACATCTGTTGTCAAGAAAAAGTATTTCAGCTTGTCATGCGGACACCTAGATGGCTCAAGGAACTGAACTACTATTGTAGCTCACGGTCTAGAAACGCCGGAGAAGCAAAACTATTATAATAGTCCATGGTCCGTGGAACCCACCTGACACCGGACTATTATAATAGTCCACGGTCCAAAGGGTTAAGAAGAATGTTTGGAGCTGTAAGAGTTGGCGATCAATTTAGACTCAGACAAAATTCAGAGCTGTATCTTTTGTATCAGTAGCCTAATATAGGTGAACCACATAAGAATAGCTAGGCTGAGATGGGCTGGATATTTGGCCAGAATGGAGGATAATGCTATCCTGAAAAGACTGCTGTTTGGATTTGTTGATGGAAAAAGAAAACGTGGGCGTCCACGACTTAGATGGTCAGATGAAGTCGAGAGTGATGCAGGCAGCATCATTGGATCCAGAGCTTGGAAGACCTTGGTGCAGGACAAAGAAGATTGGAGGCGACGCCTTGATGCGGCCAAGACCCATGCTGGGTTGTAGAGCCAGTAATAATAATAATAACTAGATATTTTACGATGAATGTTGGCACTATATATTGTATCCAGTATTGTATCGTGATCTTATAACAAAAGCCTGATAGAAATGTTTATTAATAAGCATACAATTTTGTCATCCGAAAATAAAAGATTTCCTAAAGCTGGCCTAGTTACTTAATATTAACACAAAATCAATATTAACTAGTTACTTTAAATTGTACATGAATATTTTAAGCAAAGAAGCATCATTAAGAAACCTATGAACCAAAATAAATGAAGTCAATGTTTTACTTCTAAGACAATAACAAAAGAAGTTCTAATATAATTTTTAAGTACCTCTTAGCAACCTGTAACCTGGTCTAATTAAGATATTTCCCCAGTCTTGCATCCCTTCATTCAATGTAACCACTTCAGCTCCATATTCTGTTTGGTATTCTAATTTTGAAGAAACTTTGAATAAATCATTTTTATTTTTCTGAAAAATTTTAAAGAAATTTTAGAAAATCAAAGAAACTAAATGTAATAAACTACTTCTATTGAAATAAGATAACTAAGTTTATAAAATTACCTCACAATGTTCTTTGAAATTTTATCACAGCATATAAAAAATTATTCATTTAGTTATTCTTACACTAAACATGTTTAAAATTAAAATAATAGTTATAATTTTAAAAACAAAACAATAAAAGATATAATTAATTTTCTTTATATAAATCAAGAAATTGAAAATAGTCACAGCAAAAAGGGAAATTCCACAACTAGAAGTTCCATTTAAAAAAAAAAATTCTAATACGAAAAAAAACGGCCTTAACAAAACTTTTCATTTAATAAAACAAAACTTTTCATTTCCTTACTTTGTTACCAACAAAGTAATCCATAACGACCTTAATGCCCCATTTGTTGTTGATTTGGCCCGAATCCGATATCAATTTTTTAATGACAAACTACATTCCCACTCAAACCCACTAGTTTCAAATTCCTGATAATCCTCCAAGCCGTCTGAAAAGAAGATACGAGGCCATCTTCTAAGTTGAACTTGCTATTTGAGTACTAGAACGGGGTAGTTTCTCCACTTATCTTTCATGTCAATGCATACACTCATTATATTTACTTATAATGATATACAGTTGTGAATTTCATTAAATAACTTTCTTTTTTTTATTATTAATTTATTGATATTTACAACTGTATCGCAATAATACAACAAGTAAATAGGCTAAGTGATATATAATGACATGAGATAATGACAAGTAGAGAAACTACCCACTGGTAGTACTCAAATCACAAGTTCAACTAGGAAGGTCATGTGGCCATCTTTTTTTCAGACTCGGAGGATTATCGGGAATTGAAGAGGAAGCTAGGTTTGAAACTAGAGGCTTTGAGTGGAAATGAAGTTTGTTATGAAAGGATAGATAGCGGGTTTGGGCCAAATCAGCAACAAAGGGGACATTAAGGTCATTATGGATGACTTTATTCTTAACAAAATAAGGAGCATTCAGAATTTTACGAAGATTTTTGGATTGTAAGGATTGGATACGAGAGGAATTCGATGGCTTAGTGGAGCCCCAAAGCTCTACTCCGTAAGTCCAAATAGGTCATACGATGGTCATGGAGATGAGTCTTTTATAATTAATTGGGAGCTTAGAGCATTTGTCTAGTAATAGCTGAAATAGCCTGAAACGTCGAGCAGTTTCTTGTCTTTTCAGTCTTATATGAGGATTTAAATAATTTAAAAAAAAAAATAAGAAAAATTAAACAATAATTTAGAATTAGTTTAACAAATATAAGTAGTTTTGTGATTCATAAATATTAATATTTTCAAAGCAGAATAAACAATTATGAATTTTCTGAGTGATTATTTTTATTAAAAAAGCTAACATACGAGGGGTGATCAAAAAGTTCCAGGACTGATTTTTTATTAATTTATTTAAAAAATCTACAGGCTATTGGACGTCGTCCCCTTCAAAGTACTCTCCTTGGGAAGCTATACATTTTTCCCAACGATGTTTCCACTGTGTGAAGGACTTTGAGAAATCATCTTGTGAAATGGTGTGTAGCTGCTCCAGCGATTTTTTTTTAATGTCATCTACGGACTCAAATCTCTTTCCCTTCATGGGTCTCTTAAGTTTTGGAAACAAGAAAAAGTCTGCAGGGGCAAGGTCAGGTGAATATGGAGGCTGGGGAATGACCGTCATTCCATTTTTGGTGCAGTAGTCGCGAATGAGCAGTGCGGAATGAACAGGCGCATTGTCATGATGCAGCACCCACTCACCGCTCCGCCTGGTCTCTTCCTCCTTATTGCCTCGCGCAAATTTCTCAGGGTTTGAAGATAACGAAAGCGGTTAATGGTCTCACCTCGTGGAAGAAATTCATGGTAAACAACACCCTTCCAGTCGAAAAAAACAGTAAGCATGACCTTGACGTTTGATTTGACCTGACGTGCTTTTTTGGGGGTTGGGGAGGATTTTGTCTTCCATTGTGATGACTGGACCTTCGTTTCCACGTCGTAGCCATAAACCCACGTTTCATCTCCAGTAATGACTTGTTTTAAGAAGTTTTCATTGGCATTTGCCATTTCAAGAAGTTCCTGACAAACTTGAACTCTGTGTTCTTTCTGCTGCTCAGTCAACAGTCTCGGAACAAACTTTGCAGCCACCCTTCTCATCTGCAAATTTTCTGTTAAAATCTGTTGACACGAACCAAATGAAATGTTCAATTCTTCAGCCATCTCACGAATGGTTAGTCGACGATTAGAACGCACGAGACTGTTCAATCTTGCAACATGATCGTCGTCAGTCGAAGTTGATGGGCGCCCTGAACGAGAATCATCTTCACACGATGTCCGGCCTTCCTTGAACCTTTTGTACCACTCATGACACCTTGACCGACTCAGACATTCATCACCGAAAGCCACTTGCAACATTTGAAAAGTTTCAGTAAACATTTTACCCAACTTCACACAAAACTTTACGCAAACGCGTTGCTCTTCCTTTACATTCATTTCACAAAATCGCCGAACACAAAAAACTTTTTTTTACGAAAACAGCAGTAACTTTGCAATGAAGAAGGTTATCAACAAACTGAATAAACAGCTGAGCTCAGGAAGAGTCACGCTAAACAATGCTGCCAACCGCACTGCTCTATGACACTCCATTGCCGCGCAATCTCAACAGTCCTGGAACTTTTTGATCACCCCTCGTATAACACTTTTGTGTATTTATAAAACATAAGTAACATAACAGGCAAAAGCTAAAAATAAATTTCATTAAAGGATAAACATTTTTTTTTCCCCTTAGCCCTTTTGGGTTGGAAGGTTGCTAATTACAATTTGGAAAGGATGGAAGAGATCTCTTTTACTGTACATTGTACATTTTAAGAGTGGGATGAAAAACGGAAGAGGTTCTAATCTATTTTTATGTTTCTCGGTGATGGGGCTCACCGTATCCTTATATTTGTATTTGTTTATTTATTTTTCTTTTCAGTCTAGGCTGAGATTTTGCACGTAATCTTGCCAGGTTTGTGGCCGTCCTGTTGGTGTGAGATTCCTGAAAACTGGGTTCCTTCAGGATTTCAGGCTGTCAAAAAATTTAATGTGTCTACATTTGATAAAGTCTGTAACTGTATGTCGAGAGTAGTGTGTAGGAGGTCTTTTTTTGCTTTATGTAATTTTGTGTGTTTTACTATTCGTTGCAGTACGCCATTCTAGAAATGTTGGAACTTCTTCGCTATTGCAGGCGATGGTGTTAGCTATTGCTGTTTCCTAACAATGGTGCTCCGTAAAGGAGGTAGGATGCTTTTGTAAATTGCAAGTTTGAGGCGGAGGGAAGGTTAGGAGATGTAAGACTTGGTCCTAACAGACCTGAATTTCTTCCTCCAGTGATGAGCTGGTTTCAGGTCCCAGTCAAGAGTGACACCTAAGTATGATACGCTGCCCTCTGGCCTGTTTTCGAGTCCCACTGGGGATAACACACACCCCTGAGCAACTCCGCAGGTAAAAGCGATGTCTTCCAATGTTGTTTCGTCGATTCCGACCTCTATTGATTGCTGTAGAACAAGCGATGGGACCATGTAGAGCGGTTCCAGAAATTCGTTATCCTGTAGTATATCTTGCATAGTAGGCCATGGCACACTGAGTCGAACGCTTCCGTGCAGTCTATGGAGATCATAGTGGTCGCTTCATTCTTTGGCAGACACTGACTCACTTCTACATGTAGCCTTGCCAGAGGGTGATCGGAGCGAAGACCTGATAGGCAGTTTGCTCTGGTGAGATAAGAGCTATCTCTGAGCAATATGTCTTGAGATAATTCAGTATAATTTTCTCAAAGATTTTTCTCAGATGTAGAAGCAAGCTGATAGGCCTGTAGTCTAGTGGCTGCGATCCTGTCTTCAACGGTTTTAGTATAGGAGAAAGAATAGCTCTCTTCCAAGTGTCAGGAAAATATCTTAAACCTGAGGCAGGTGTTGTATAAGTTGGTCAAGTGAGCTATTCCTCTTCTTGGAAGTTGTTTCAGCAATATGATTTGTATCCTGTCGTGGCCTGGTACTTTAATCCCCTCCATCCGACAGAGAATCGCCTTCACCTGCTTTGGTGATACAAACATACATTTGCTTCCTGTGTCTTCGGCTGGTAAGTCTGTTTGTGTAGTGTTCATCTTGTTCTGATTCCACCACAGTGATCTAGAAACTTGGTGACTTGTTCTTCGACTGTCAATAGTTTGTCCCTGTCTTAGAGTAATGTAGAGTTTCTCATCTTGGTGCTAGTTTTCAACAGCTTCCAGAACTTCCTGTAGTCGCCATGCATGGACCTCAGTTTTTCGTGCCACTATGCACTACTCCATTGTTTTATAAGATTTCGAATCTGCATGATAAGGGAATTTACTGCCGATTTTGTCTCATAATCTCTAGTCCTTTACCATTTGTTCTTCCATTTATTACAGGTGGCAATAAGGTTCAGAATGTGGTCTGGCATAGGACGTAGAGCTGGTGGAAGTGGCCTGAATTTCGGAATGACTTCATCTGCACTTTTCTAATTGTTTCTGATAAGTATTCCACGTACGTGTCTGCATCACTTCTCGTCCGGAGAGTGGAAACTGTTAACAGTTCGTGGTGGACCTGTGCCTTATATGCTTCTCAACCTGCTTCCTCGTATTTTTACTTTGTTGCCAGTAGAACTGCCACTTCTTCGTTAATCATGTAGAGCACAGGTCTGTGGTCGGAGGTGATAAAGTCCAGCATCGTACAATCCAAAAATCGATGCGGCTGCCCTGTGAGTAGAAGATCGATGGTGGATTTGAATGATGGCTTCGCGCGATGTCTGAAAGGGTGGGAGTTCGGGTGTAATACAGTGAATGGAGATTTGATGAGTTTTCTTCCAGTTTTGTTGCTGCTGGTATTGTTCCAAACCATGTGCCGAGCATTTTGATCACCCAATACCCAATGGTTTTTCTTCTTGGTACTCGACTAATATCAGTGAGAAGATGTCAATAGAAGACCTGAGTCTTCTATATAGTCGTGTGATGATGGTTGGTCGAGTAACACATATACTGTTTTTTTGGTGAATCCCCAGATCGCTAACAGCCACTGATGAGGGGAGTGCTCTCCACCTGAAACAGTGGCGTATAGCTATGATAACCCCTCCTTCTTTGTCTCCTGTGAGTCCATATCCTGGAATACGAATGTGTTGGCAGTTTACTGTTGTGTCAGTGAGAATCACTGTGGTGGATTGGGTTTGTGCTGTTAACTCAAAGATTTCTGTAATTTTGGGCATTAGCCCGTCCGTATTGAAATTAAGAAGATTTACTGTCCTATTAATTTTGTCAGAGAACCAGTAATAAGTAATATGAATGTGATTGAGGTTTGGGTTAGAGTTGTGATGCTCTTCATGTGTTCCATTTAAGGTGGGGGTTCATTATGTCAAGTTGTCTTGGCCTATGTCTGTTGGGGTTGAGCCTGGTCGGTGGTCGTAGGTGTAGGTTGTGGTCGTTCTCTCGTTGATCCAGGCTCCTGGCTCTGCTGTGATGGAGCCTGCTCAGTCCTCTTCTGTTGGTTCTGTGCTGCGATGTCCTTTCCGTAGACCAATCTTATGCCGCAGTGTTTCAAGCTTCTCCTAAAGGGTCACATCAATTGAAGGATAAGAAGTGTGATTAACCGCAGTTTGCACACGTGAATGGTGTATTCGTACGTTGGTAATTGGAGATAAGACGAGGACCTTCTTCCCATAGTGATTTTTGGTGTGCCTGACTCCAGACACCTGTGGCATTAAACTAAGTAGCTCCTGCCACAATACACTTTGGCGGTGAAGTGGATTCTGTTAATGTGCACTAGCTTTAGTAGGTGCTCCTGCTTTATATCCAGTCATTGTGACGAGAGGTCTGTCTTCCTGCTGTCTTTGTCGCTCTTCTGCATACGACGGACATCGAGGATTCTCTTCAGGTGCTTGTCAAGGCAGGATTTTATATCTTCAATTTTGTGATCTGTGTCCAGATTTCTTGTCCCTTTCGTTGTAGCGTATGTCTGGTTAGGGCTCTTTGACTGGTGGAAGAAACCTGACATTTTTTCATGAATTTCCATTGTCCTCAGAAAAATCCGTACACTGTCCCAGATCTTCTGTATCTCAACATTTGTAAGTCCAGCAGTATTCAGCACCTGGACTGCTTTTTGTGTGCTCGTGATACGACAATCAGAGGAGGTTTTTTACGATTGGCGACACCAGTACCCGCAATAACATTGTTCACTGCGCTATCACTGGGACCCAAAATGTCCCTCTCACTGAGAAACGAGAATGAATTCGACACATTCGTGCTAAAGTTTGTTGCTGTATTGGTGGGCTGGCAAAACCTCTTCAAACTCTCCCAGCCATCGATTGTTGTCTCAACCAGGGGCAGTAGTACTAGCTCGATTTATTAACTGTAACATTTGGTCTTGTAGAATACGATCAAATAGTTATAAAATTTTTGCATAGGGGTCTTTAAAAAACACCGATCCTACCATTTCACTTTTCAGTTCTCCTGAGTGACCGGTGTTCTAGTATAGCTTTGCACCTTAGGTTTCTGGACTCCACATATATCCAGTGGGTTAAAGACAACAGCTAAGCAGGCAGCATTGCGCTGACAAGAATGAATGACGAAATGGAAGCCGAAGTCATTGCAGCAGCCAAGAAGAGAAGAACCACTTCTAACACCACCACCTCCGCCAAGAAGACGAAGGTGATATATAAAAGATTATATAAAGGATAAATTATTATCTAATTAATACATGCGTACCAAATTTATGAAACAGTTGCTATGGAAAGAATGTACAAAAAAAACATAAACTTTTAAATTTTGTACTAAAAATATTAAAATAAAATTTATCAGGATATATTTCTTAAATAAGTTTACTATTTAATTTAAATTTAAAAAGATAAAAAAATACAAAAAGCAATAAAAATATAACAATTGACATTGAATAAATCAATGTTTTCATGATTTTATTTAATGAAAAATGAGGGTATATTTTTTAAAACTAAGAGAACATGAACTTAATAATGTGATATCACAACTTACTCCTTTCCCGCCAGATTTTGTACGAATTATAATATTTAATCCCTTCAAGTTAGATTTCAAAAGCATGTTAGAATCTTCACTGTCTAAAGACCATAAATTATAATATATTTTTTCTTTTAACCGCTGATTTGTTTGTTGTTTTTTTGGCTGAGGCAAAGAAGAAACCTACAAAACAAATTGAGTTGAATGAATTAATCTTATGAGTACATAGGTAAAGAATCTTTATCTACAACATAACTCAAATATAATAAATTATATATAAAAGAAAGCATAATAAAACAAGGATAATTAAAAAAAAATACCACATTATCTCCAGTTTCAGTTTCGTGTCTTGGCAAATCTACATTGATTATTAGTTCTGAATCAGAACAAGGCGATGAAGGTGATACTTCAGGTTTACTCTTATTTATGGAGCTAGATTTATCACCAACAACGTTATCTTCATCAATACCAAATGTTTCTAGTTCAGGAAAATCATAATCTATATCATCAAAAGGTTGAGCACATTCTCTATCACTTCTGAAACAATTATATTTCTCTTCTAGCACAAAAAATTAGCACTATTATGTTTTTATGAAGATAGAGAAGTTCAATTCAATAACTAGCATAGAATTAAACATGAATTTCTGGAAGAAATTCTCCATCAAACCACTACTCCATGATATAAAATTAAATGTAAGGAAGAAATCGTTGGGGGTGCAGTCAATAAAAACACCTTAATAAGTGTAACTATTTATTGTGTGCCGACGTTTCGGACGTAGGCCATCTTCAGGGCTAAGAGAGAGAAACAAACAGAAAAACATATAAAAAAAAAACGTTCCAGTAAAAAAGTTTTAATTTACTTAAAGAACCTTAAATTCTTAAATTATTCTAGAATTCTTACATGTCTATATATCATCTACCATATACACATTTATCAACTATTTTCCATTATCATATTATCTATATTCATATTTTATTTTCCATTATCTATTACCATATTGTTCTCCTATCATCTCACCTATATATACGCATTTTGACCATTGACTTTTATTTTATTTTTTATCTTTCCACCATTTCCCATTAATTTAGTCCTTATTTCTTGGTTTTCTTTCTTCACCTTGTTTTTAATTTTTTTATGCCTTTTACATTATTTACGTGTCTCTTATATTCACTGTATCATGCTTTTCCCCTTCCCCCTTCTTAGTTATTTTTTTGGCCATCAGAGATCGCGGATAGCGCTTCCGACACAGTCCTAACGTATTTTTATTTGGGCAGTTGATTGTTCTCTCCGCCGCTTGGTATATTTGGTTAGTACACATCTTAATCTTTAACTTATCTCCATCCTTTCCACCTTCACCTTTCTTCGCACCTGTTTCTCACACCAATTTTTGGCATCCATCATATGTTAATAGCATAGAGTTCATTATTATTAAGCATTATATTTTTACATATACTGAATTTCTATATGTTTATGTTATATTCACATCATATTTTATATTAATACAACTTCTTTCAAACTGTATACAGTTAATATATTAACTTCCCTTACTTATATTTTCTATTTTCTTTTCATACTTTAGAATTCATATTTATAAACATTATTCTTAATTTTTCAAATTTATCAATCTTTTCTTTCTACATATTCTTGTATTATTACATTTTACTTATGTAACCTCTAGAAGTCTGGTATCATACCATTTATATCAATATTAAACTATTTTTTTCTAAATCCTTCATATTCCACCCCTTTTTCTATAGTTTATCTTCTCATTTTGTATCTTCCCGTTTACCTCCTCATTTTTCTTTCCCTTTATATTATGTTTACACTTTATCCTTTCTGTACATTTATTTTCTGTATTTTATATTTGTATTCTTTAATTATTATATCTGTCACTATTTTAATTTCTGTTCATCATCTATAATTTTATTATTATCTGTCACTATTTTAATTTTATTATATTCTGTAACCACTTTTATATTCATTATCTTTAATTATCATATCTATTCACGATTTCATCATATCTAGTCACTATTTTATTTCCATATTACTTGTCACCATATTCTTGTTACTGCAACGTTTTTTTTTTTATATGTTTTTCTGTTTGTTTCTCTCTCTTAGCCCTGAAGATGGCCTACATTGTAGGCCGAAACGTCGGCACACAATAAATAGTTACACTTATTATGGTGTTTTTATTGACTGCACCCCCAACGATTTCTTCCTTACATTTGAAGTTACAGTCAACCAATTCTTCTCTAACAAGATATAAAATTAAGATGGTCTAAAATCTAAATTAATACATCATTGGTATTTTTGGTGATATTTTATATTAACCCTTTTAAATATTAAATAAAATCAGTAAAGTCGTGATTTAAAGACCATTCTGAGATATGCTGAAGCTTTTATGTCGAATCTGAAAGAAATTCATATCACTAGTCTCAGAGTACATTAAATAATTATTTAATAGATTTAATGTAATGACCATAGAGCACTTTACATATTTTCTTTATCTATACAAGGACCATCTTATGGAGGCATAAAACCTCTAACAATAATCAGCTGCTGATTGAATATGAAAAGACGAATAGTAATGTTACGATCCATGGATCGATCTAGGATGAATTTTATGCTTAAATTCAAAGAAATCACTTCAGTATTCTTAGAGAGTAGATGTGTCCAGTGACTCCGAGCTAGAGAAAAATGAATTTAGAAGCTTAGTAAAAAGTGAAAAGTAAAGAAAAATAAGAAGAAAATCAAAACTGATTTATTAATTGAGGAGCTGGCGAAGAGAACTGGATTAGTCCAGAAAATAGAAATTAAATTTTACAGGATGGCTAAAAAACTAATATTAATATATAGAGGAGATTAATAAGACAACATTACGTTTCTTATAGATAGGTGGTTTAGTACTGTTGTTACATGAGTAATTAATTTTTAATTTGCTTTTATATTCTAGAAGCTATTTATGAAACAAAAATGGACTAGTCTGGTTTTGTTCGAAAAAGATGGACTTGGTTTTGTTAGTATTGGACGAATCCGATTTTGTATTTAAAAGAACTTTCAAAAATGAGATAAAAAGTAAAGAAAGATTTATTGTATTTCTAAGAAAATTAGATTACAATTTCCGTAATATCCACTTCCAGACCTTCGCAATCCTCAATATTATCACATTCACCTACTCCACCAATCTCATTTTCTTCAATGATGTCTGTAGATCCTGATGTAGTCTGCATTATCTCTTTGTACCATTCTACTTCAGGATACTCACCCCATTTATCACCAAACTGCGTTACTAAAATACGACCCACGTCTTTTTTTTTTTTTATGTTTTATTTCATTTACTGAAGGCCTTCTTCAAAGCAATGATGGATGGTTTAGTCCCTGCTTAAGAAGACTCGTGTAAGGTACAGAATTTTTGTCACTATTGTAGTTATTTAAAGATTTAACACCATACATAAAGTAATAAAGCAAAAAATATTAATGTTTTTTACTTAATATTTAATTTTTGCTGGACATATCCACTTTTGATTAAAAATGTCTTAAAGATATGAAAACTACATGGGACTAGACCGCTTTAGAATGGAAAATGAATGTACATTTCAATATGTTTGGTAAAAACTCGGACTAAGCCGATTTTGTTTGAAAATGCACTCTTTAACCCTTTAGCGACCGAATACGGCCGGGTCAGAGCGGGCTGGCTGGACTGAGTGGTAGAAAAGTCAACCATGCCCGCTGAACCGATTACTTTTTGACTCTGAAATCATGTTTTTTTATTTAATTCCTTATAGTTTCCCATCATCCTTTTTGATCCGGACTTGGAATGGTGAATGGACTGGCACTGGTGAATTTAAAAACATATTTTTTAAAAAAAAATTTTTTAATTACTGTAAATTAATTTTAATTATTTAAAAAATTATACAATTATATACTTTATTTTTTTTAAATGTCTATATACAATTTTATACATATACTTTATTTTTTTGAAATGTCTATATACAAATTTATACAATTAAAAATTCTTTTGAGTGTGATAAATGCCGAAACACGACAGACACTTTACGAAAAATAATATAGCCAAAAGTGAATTTGTACGACATCTGTTGTCAAGAAAAAGTATTTCAGCTTGTCATGCGGACACCTAGATGGCTCTAGGAACTGAACTACTATTGTAGCTCACGGTCTAGAAACGCCGGAGAAGCAAAACTATTATAATAGTCCATGATCCGTGGAGCCCACCTGACACCGGACTATTATAATAGTCCACGGTCCCCACGGCACAGCGCGCTCGGACTATTATAGTAGTTCACGGTCGCTAAAGGGTTAAAGCTATTTTGTCCCTACTTAGAGACGGTTTTCAATAAAAATATTAACAGGGATCAACGTAACGAGCTCCAAGGAATCATAATTTCAAAAAAAAAAGTGTGTTCGAAATATAGTGGACTAATCCGGTTCGCCAGCTCCTCAATTGTCAATAAGACACATGACAGTTACCATGTTTCCATTCATAAGTCTGATCGTAAAAGAAATTTATTTAATTCCGACTAGACCTGATGCTAATTTGAAATGATATCTTGTCTGGATTCTAAACCAATGTGGTAAACAAAGTTAAGAAATGGACTAAAACAGAATTTTTTTAACTTGTTGTTATAAAAGTCTTTGAGCATAAGTATAGCTTTATTTCAGATTAAATATTTTAAACATTACACAATACACTCTTAGACAAGAATGATGTGCAAAGGTATTGTCATCTTGCTAAATGACTTGGTTCTTGTAGACCAAAATGGGGTACGTACATTGCTCTCAAATCTGTATAGCATAGACTCAGTCTAACTGTTCACAATAAAGATTTGAGTCCACCACCCAACCATGAAGAACAAGCTGAAAATGTAAAATGTTTTCCAAGTTTCACCAAATATAAGATGTCATGTTTTTTGGACTTTATTGATTTTCCAAATCAATCTTGATGCAGCTTTACCCGACTGTATCAACTGGTTCTGTTTACTAGGGTTTTTTAAATATTCTAATTTTGTGACTAGTGATAATTTTTTTTTCCAGAACCTGTCATCTTTTGAATTTTTAAGCAAAACTGTGCATATATAAACTCCCAGCTGGACTTTGGCCTCTGTCAAGTCATGCGGGTCAAACATTGCTTTTAAATTCCATAAAATCCATGTTTTAAGATGATGAGCGCATCTTCATCGCAATAGAAGCAATAGCAATAGAAGCCCCTACTACGGCCTATAGTTGCATATGGGTCAAACCAACGTCTAACGCCACAATAAATTAGAGTATTAGTCAAATTAAACATTGACATTATTACTAAGAACAAAATCATTCTTATAATATTAATTATAGCAGAAATTAATTATTGTGTTCAAATAAAAGGGCTTCTATAACAACCTGGTATAAGTTTTTTTGGAAAAAATAAGTCATTATGTAATAATGCAGCAGCAGTTAATAATGAATACTAGTTTCTTAAAACAAAAAAAAAACATTGTGCATATGTTCTTCTTCCGGGATGGACAGTGTGGTCTTGGTGTTGTTTGCCAAGCTTTCGCTCATCGTGAGGTTCTTCAGGGATAGTCAGTAAATGAAGAGCGGATAATGGAGTCGGGGTATATATACCTTAGGGGCGTGGTCTCAATCGAAGTCTGCCTTCCTATTTGCTCGCTTGTGCCGAGTCCGTAGGTCGTGTGTGTGTTCGGTACTGTCATATGTGTGTGTATGGTAGGGTAATGTGTCAGTCTTTAGTTTTATGGCAGGATACCAGTTTTTAATGAGTTTGTAACCATCTTCCTTATTGAAATTATTGGTTTCTTTGATAACTTCAATAGCCTCTCTTATGGTGTGGAGATAATAATTATTTTCTTTAACCAGTATAGCTGTGTTTTCGAAAGGTATGTGGAGGTTAGTGTTGCAGAAGTGTTCTGCTATTTTTCTGTCTTTAAGTTTTTGATGCTAGATATATGCTCCTTTATCCTTCTTTCAATAGTCGTTTTGGTTTGCCCTATGTAGACCTCACCACAGGAACAGGGTATTCTATAGATGCCTGGGGTACATAGTCCTAACTTGTCTTTGGAGTTTGTTATAATGTGAGCTATTGTTTTGTCATGGTTCTTTAGAATCCTGGCGATCTTTTCTGAAGTACCGTTGATGTAAGGAATAGTTGTCTGGGTTTTTGGTTCGTTGTCTGTTTCGTCATTGTCTTGTTTTTTGTGTTTTCTTTTGCGTTCTACCCGTTTAATAGTTTCTTGGTCGTATCCATTTTTCAGGAAGCCTGTTCTCAAGTGCCTCTTCTCTTTAGGGAACTGTGATGGTTCAACTATCATTTCAGCTCTATTGATGTTTCCTTCCTTCTGAGACGGATGGTGGTGTGATGTGGAATGGAGGTATCTGGATCATGGATCACCAAGATTCTTTTTTCTTTTTAGAAAAAACACTTTATTGAAGCATTACAATCTGCCACTTATGGGCAATAAGTAATGGTGCTATGTAGCTTATAAATAATATAATAATATTCCATAACAAATCAATGATATAAACAAAATAAATATATACAAGCGGAAAAATATATACTGCGGTAAGAAAAAGAAGTTAATGCAAAAATGATAAAAAAAAAAAATAATAATAAATAAAGTAAAAAAAAAATTGAATAAAAAAATATAATAATAATAAATAAAAAATATACATATACTCTACACATTCATACTCTATTTACAATTTGCCTGGGGTCCCCAAACTAAGCTTCTTCCCCAGGAATGAGGGCAAAGCCCCTCCCCTTTCCCAGCCGCGTCACTGGCATTAAACGCCAATGGAAGCTGGTTAAGGGTGCTTCACACACACAGGCCGTGAGTGGAGAATCTGGCCAGTGCCAGTACTCCAAATAACATTATTATATCAGGTCTAGGGGCCATTGCGGTTTAGACGGCGGGGTGGGTTATATGGATGTGTGGAACTGGATAATGACTGAGCCAGGGGGTTGGGATGACAGGCAAGATTTTGGTGAAAGTTTGAAAATTTAGTAGGGATGAGGTCGAGGAGGAAAGGAATGTTGAGATCATTATGGAGGGTTTTGTTGGAGACATAATAAGGAGCATTGACAATAGTTCTCAGGACTTTGGATTTAAAGGATTGAATGCGTCTGATATTCGATTTTTTTGCAGTCCCCCACAGTTCCTGTCCATAGGTCCAAATAGGTTTGATAATGGTCTTGTATATTAGTAGTTTATTGTCTATTGAAAGATGGGAGGTCCAGCATAGTGATCTGTATAGTTGGCTGAATCGTCTGTTAAGTTCTTGTCTTTTGAGTCTGGTATGAGGATTCCACGTAAGTCTTTTGTCTAGGAGGAAGCCAAGGTATCGAAAATAGGTAGGACGGTTTCATTGAATTCGACAGAAGGACATGTTCCCCGGCGAAGTATAAAAGTCACGTGTTTGCATTTTTCCTCGTTGACTTTGATCCGTGGTTACACCAAATTTCAATGAGTGAAAGGTGCCTTTTGAGGTTCGAGGAAGCCATTTCGGGATCTGGATGAAATGATAGGATGGCTGTGTCGTCTGCGAACGTTGCAAGGAATGTTTCAGGAGTACCAGGACTCTAAAGAACCACAACATCAAGACGACATTGAGCGAAGAAGCTCACAAAACGATGAGCGAAAGCTTGGCAAACAACACCAGCAAGGTCGATCTCAGAAGAGGAACATATGCACAATATCAAAGACTGTGGAAGTCTACGTGAACATATAAAAAATATTTTCTTAGAACAAAAAAAAAATCAGTTCGGAGATCACTTAATTCAAAATAATGAGCCTACTAAAAAATAAAGGTAAAGATATTACAACAAAATAAAATATAAAATAAAGCCAATTTTGCATTAATGCCACAAAAAATAACATAGTTATCTTTTCTACATCTATCTGAAAACATGTCATTTGGTCAGATATTGGCATCGAATCTATGAAAGTAGAGGATGATACCATGTTTTTTTTTAAATAACATTCAGTATCCAACTCCGGAATCTGAGACCACACCTCCACTAGCATCTGAAAACTTTTAGTTCATGCAAACTCATAAATACATGTCAAAAATAGTTCCATACCACTTTGGCGGAATAAATTTGCCAATGAAGTTATATGTGAGCAAAATATTGAAAAGTCAGAGTAGCGTTTGATATCACGTATTACATTAAATTTTATTTTCTAAAGATAGATATTATTAGGAGGAGTGAAAGAAAGAAAATAAGGAACACCTTGATTCCATTGAAAATGTGCCCAACATGACCAGTCAGTCATCATAAACTTCAAAAAATTAAGTAAAGACAAACTTACTTTATTCCTATACAGTGTTTCAATAGTTTTTTCATTTGAGTCTTGGAAAACCATTTAATTCGTTCCACAGCATTTAATGATTTTTTAGGTAATGCCTTATCTATGTAGATAATTTTCTTTTTCTCTTGACCTTAAAAAAAAAATACATATCTATAATATATTGTATATATTGTAATGACATAAGATAATTCACAATAAATTGTCATTAAATGCTATAATTTTATATCAGTTATGGACAATATACAATTTCATTTTGAAACAAGTGCTAGTTTATAATAAAAAAATATTGTAATTTCTACCTTAGTAAAAAAATGAATTTAAAATAAACTTGCTCTACAAGCATGAAATTAAATTTTGTCTAAAAAAAAATAAAAATTAATTTTTTATTTATGGTTCTTTTTTATTTATTTAAATTTTTTTAAGAGAAAAAAAATGTAAATATTTAAAAGATAAAAGAAAAATAAGGAACAAAAAATATTTCAAATGAGCGATTAGATGTGGTCTTCTTAATCAATTATTGTGAGGCAGACATTCTTTGGATTAATAAGTATTTCTTTGATCTGAACAGGGTAAGGACCTTATAAGGACTGAGGGTTTTAAATGAGTCAAGCTTATTATATTATTCAGTTAAGTTGAGTAACTATATAGATCCAAAAAGTAAAACAAATACAGGTCAATGAGTAAAGACCTAATTAAACTGCCACATCTCATAATTAGGAAACATTGATAATTATAATTATAAAAAAATAAAATGAACATCAGATAGAATAAAATGTTGAATGAAGTAGCAAATAGGTCAATATTGTTTTTAATGTGTAGGGATTCAGTTCTAGATGATGCATTTTTACTAAATTGGGCACTTTCTATGTAATAGGAACTACTGTGCAATGTTATTAATAATTGTCCTTAATAACAAGTAATTAATTGTCCTAATTTCCGATATGCAACAAAATGGATCTTACAATTTTGATTAAACTTGAATAAGCCTACTACTTAAAGCTCTTTAAAATTAAAAATCTGTATCGGGACATTTTAGATCGGGGAATTAGGACCATGGCGTTGGTGGCTTTAAAACATTGTTTTTATTTATATTATAACATTAATAAAATTATAAAAGAAACCAAACACCTAAGAATATTGTATTTTGTGGTACTATTTGAAATAAAAGAAAAAAAAATGTAAATATAAAAAAAACAATACATGGTAGAATATTGCTCTTTTATAGATATACAATAAAGTCCGCTACAGCATATATCTATCTTTTAAGGATAGCTTATGATACCCATTGTGTCTTCTAAAAAATTGGTTACATACAATGTGGTATTTGGAAAGCGGTTTGACGGATATAGTATTAATCCTTATCAAAATAAACACTTAAACGTGGAAGAAAGAGGTCACAATGAATTTCTCGTAGAATTGAAGAAAAACTTTATTGATTAGCCAATTGTGTGTGTGGATTTTCAAGTATTTTACATTAGGCTCCTACTTCCCTACTACTGCTTCTTTCCCTTTATGTTGATACCCTACAGCCATTGTAACGGCCTTTATATTCTGGGAAAATTTTTTACACTTAGCAGTGGTGGGGGTGACCATCCTCCCGTCGGTTTCGATTTTAAAACAGTATGTGTTTCAAGCTAGTGAGAACCTAACCCCTCCCCCTGCCCCCCACAGGTAACTTATCTTTTCACTATTTATTCACCCTCCCTCTTACATTTTATTTTCTTTCCCTCATAACATAAAACATTACTCTACACATAATACCATTATTATCACTACTTCCATGCTCACTATTACTGTAAGGCGTTTATTTATTTATTTCCCACCCTAAATATCATTTTATGACATTTATCCGGGTCCAACTTCACTCACTATTCTTATCTTTACTCTTCCACATATCCTTGCCGTTTTTTATATGTATTTAAGTCCATTATAGCCTGATTGTATTATCACTTACTTTACTTAAAACATACTTATTTTCTTTTATGCAATTGATATTATTTACACTTATATAAAGTCTCTTCTTACATTTTCTTTTATGCAATTAATATTCTTTACACTTGTATAAAGTCTTTTTACCTATCAATATTAATACTGTATTTTCTAAAATATTTTTTATTTTCATTTTTATTTTATTTTATATAATTTGGTTTCTAGATTTTTATAATTTTACAATTTTTATTTCTTACTTTTTTATTACCTACAATTTTTATTTCCTAATTCTTATCATTTTCTACATTTACCCATATCATTTTTATCATTTCACATTCCTATTTTATATTCAGTTTTTATTTTTTATCTGTATTACCTTTTTTTTACTTTTCAACACTTTCTGTTATTATTATTTTATTCTTCATGATGTAGGTTACTACCTTTTTGGCACTTCGTTGTTTATAGTATACACTCATACATTTTAACCTTCATATTTACCTTGCTGTGCATCTTTATCATTTTTATTGCTTGTATTCACCTTACTTTTGTTTATTTATATTTAATATGTTTTAATATATTTGTACCATTTTTATTCTTATATTGTCTGTATTTTGCATATAGCCTTGAAGAAGATGTACAAAGTAGATCGAAACGTTGGCTAATCAATAAAGTTTTTCTCGAATTCTACGAGAAATTCATTGTGACCTCTACCCGGACCACTTTCTTCCACATATATTATCAAGGTCAACAATTATCATTCAATATAAATACTTAAACATTTCATACACATTATTATAATATTGCACACCATGTAATTGAAATGAGCATCTTAGGAGTTAACACAAAAAATTAACACGCGTGAAAATAAATTTGTATATAAAGAAATATTTTATTTTGTTTTTATGTTTATAATATTAACATAGTACAGTACATTAAAATACTTCATGTAGTATAGATATTATGTTACATATAAATCTAATCCACATACTTGACGCATCAAATTGATGCGATCTTACGACAGACAAAATATGTAAGCTTAATATACTCTAATACCCGTACGAAGCCGGGGTAGGTCGCTATTGAATAAATAGAAAAAGGACTATATAACCTGGAATAAGTGAATATTTTTAACAGAGGCTGTCATAATGTCAGTTTAACATTAAAAACATATTAAGATATTACATATTTATAATACTTAAAAACTTCAGTTCATTAATGGAAATATATAATTTAGTATGGAAGGAGCGGTAGTTATTATTTAATACTTACCTACAGAAGTTTCTTTAATTACTATCGGTAAGTTCCATGACTTTCCAACCTCTTTGGGATGATTATCAAGCAAATGCAAAAGTCCGCTGGCAGATAGAACAATTTGAGCATTGTACGTAATAGCAACATTTTCAGCGATTTTATCTTTACTAACTAAAATAAATAAAAAATAATTCATCTCAACTCAATTACAATTTAAATAAATAAAATATTTCTATAATTCTGAGGTTAACAACCACCATAGATGCAATTTTTTTTATTTGTACGAAACTAAAGAAAAAGCTCTATGCTCAAAAGATAAAGATAAGTAAATATACAAAACAATATGTAACATGCCAAATATTGTAGTTAACCTCAGAGTAAGAATATAGTTAATAAAAGTTTAAGTACCATCTGGATGATATCCCATTTTGCATAAGGTCTTATGCACAGGTTTATAACTATTATTAATAGAAATTTCTCCATCTTCCTGATGTAATTCTTCAACAGAACGATTATAAAAATTTAGCTTATTCGTTTTCAAATTTGGAATATTATAACGTGGTACGAGTCCCTACAGTAACAATTGAAAGATACAATGAATAAAATTAAAATAAAGTAAATTAACCTATTTATTGTATATTATTAATTAATGTCGTTAATCATAATGTACTATAATTATACCTTATTCATTGATGTTTTTAGTTATATAATTTATTTTATAAAACCTTCTTGCTGTGATTAAAATACTGATTTTATTTCATATTTGGTTTATTTTTATATTTGTTAAATTTTATTTTATTTTTTATTTTATAATTTATGATTACAAATTTAATTTTAATTTTATTCTACATAAGTAAATCACCAATTTAGTCAAACTGTGAAGTTTTAATTTCTTATATTGTTAACTTATACTAAAATGTATTCTAATGCAATTATATAAACTAATCTGAAACTATAAAAATCACATATGCTTATTTAAGCATAGAGCATGTCCTAATCAGAGATGTACAAGACACACAATACAAAGTATCTGGAATACAAAATGCAAGATACTTTTAAATGAAGTATTTCAGATATCAAATACAAAATACTTTCTGCAATGGCATCTGAAATATTAGATACAAAATCGTATCTTTTAAATACTTTTTAAAGATAAAATACTTTTAAAATTTTTTATAATTATTGGTCATTTTTTATGAGTTATAAATATTTTTTTTTTTTTTAAAGAGAAAAGATAGGCCCTCGACCGGGATTTGAACCCAGAACCTTTGTCTCGGTGAGTACATGTCACGGTGAGACAAAGGTTCCGGGTTCAAATCCCGGTCGAGGGCCTATCTTTTCTCTTTAAAAAAAAAAAAATAAAATACTTTTGTAAGAAAATAAACATTTTATTGAATTTAAGTTAATTTTTTTTACATGAATTACTTACGAATAGATCACGTTGATTGCACAAATGTGCAAATCACGTTTAATATTTTCTAAAGCCTCCGACTTTTTTTTTTCAGATCGATTAATTTTTCGTGTTTCAGTCAGGATAAGTTCTTTTATATATTATTTCTGCTATTTAGGAGGAACCCATTTCATTTTAAAGAACGGATGTGACACTGAGGCTAATATTGCATCATTTGCTGGAGTCCCTAACAGCAAAAACTTTTTAAAATGCCTATTTAGATTTTCTTCAATGGCATCTAGCAGAGAGCTGCAGTATTTTAGATTTTCCATCCTAAGAGATTTGATGTTATGTTGAATTCTCATTAGCTCAGGTAACAGACAACCATAGTAAGTGTCTTTTTCCCCTTGCAAGCTTTGAATAGCTTCTGCTATTGGCTTTGAACAGTCCATATATTCACTTAAAAAGTTAATTTCCTTTTCCTTCAATAGAGGTAATTTTAATATTTTCATGGTTTCACTAAGACGGTTCTTCACGGCTAAAAGATCTTGTATGGAATTATAATAGGATTCCGAGCTTGTAGTATTAGAAATAAGTCATCATCATCTTCATTACCTTCATCGAGTGATGTTTCTTCAAGATCTTCATCATACGCATATGAAACATGTTCATTTTTAACTGTCACTGAATCAGATTTTCCAAATACTTCAAAAGCCTTAACCGAATTTTTAACCGTTAACTGTAACTGTTTTAAAAATATTTGATAGTTTCAGGGTTTCGTCTGAATGTATATCAGCTATCATTTCTGCAACTTTATCATATGTGTGAGCCACTTTGAATCTTCTGCAAACAATGGCAGCACTTCTCCTCTCAAAAGTCTCACTTTCAATCCAATGGACTGTAACGCCCAAATAACGTCTTTTAGGGGAAGACCAAATATCAGCTGTTCTGCAAAGAAATTCGAGAGTGATCAACTCTATCTTAATTTTTTTCTTAACTTCATTGTACTCATCACACATTTTATTTTTAGCTGTAAGACGGCACAGAACTTTTGGAGGCTTTGTTAGTTGCTGTGTACCTTCAATCAAAGCTTTAAAAGACTTATACTCCACTATTGATACTGGTGGCATGATTTCAACAATAAATTGTACAATTAACTTGTACAAATTAACAGATCTTAAACCCCTTGCAACATCTGTAAGAGAAGACTGCTTTAATTGTTTACATATTACTGCTCATTTTAACCGTTGCTACTAATAATCACAGAATTTTTTTTTTAAGGGTTGTATTTTCAACTTTTAACTTTGTTGTTACGAAGTGTATAAAATCTAATCAAATATATATTTCGCATAATAAAATAAAACTTACGTTTACAAGTTTCGTGATGTCGAATCTCACAAAGGTGATATTGTTGACACCACACAAAAAATACGGAATTATGAATGACATGGTTCAGGGAGGACTTCATAGCCAATGAAATTTGTAAAAACAAAGTCAACGTCTATCAATTTGGTTCCAGAATAAAATTTCAACAACGTGTTGTTTTATCTATGGAGACATTTAAAATTAATGTCACCATAGAATCTTGTCACTATTTGTGAATAAATATATAACTAAATAGATAACTATTACTAAAAGTATTTTAACAAACAGTATTTACAAAATACTAAGATACCAAACAAAAGGTATTTAAATACAAGATACAAAATGAATTTTAAAAAAGTATTTTAGATAAAAGATGAAAATACGTATCTTGTATCTGTATTTCAGATAATTGTATCTCAAATAAGTCACATCTCTGGTCCTAATATTAATAAACGGTCCCTCCATGGGGTTACCATGGGGGAAGAGAAAAAAAAAAAAGTATATATATACTATATATACATTCAATGATATAGCAGATATTTTTTGACAAAAAGGTTTACATAAAAGATACAATCATTAAGCAAATAAAACAAATTTAAAAATCAACACACGATAAATTTTTATTTGAATTGAATGAACAAACGAAAACAAAAATATTCGGAATTATGTATGTATTATATTTTTGGTTGACTTAAATGAACAGCCACCAAACCTTATCCTTTACTATAATCACACAATTCATCCCACACTTAATCCATATAATTATTTTACATAAACCTACATATTATTTTAAAACTATAATAGAAGGATCATCAATGGATCACATTTTTTAAATTAACAGAATATTAAATAGAGCATTTAATAAGGTTAAAGCAATTATTTCTTCATTTAAACTTCAGAAGTCAACAAACTTAATGACAATATTTTGATTTTTTTATAAAAAAAAGAGGCAGTGATAATCCTACCCTTATAATTTTAAAAATATAATAATAAGGCTTAGCGAACCCGAAGGCTCAATGCCGATAGCACAATGCTTACAAACTTCTGTCCTTAATGCGGATTGTCCACCTAAGTCTCAGTATACCACTCAGATGCTTTCCAATTGGTACAGCACTTATTAACATCTTGGGAATTCATTCCTTACTAAGCCCAATTTTAAAATCATGTATAATTTTAAAATCATACAACATAAAAATAAATATTGAATGACAATTGTTGACCTAGATAATATATGTGGAAGAAAGTAGTGAGTTATGTTGAACCCGGATAAATGTTATAAAACGATATTTAGGGTGGGAAATAAATAAATAAATGCCTTACAGCAATAGTGAGCATATAAGTAGTAAGAATAATGGTATTATGTGTATTGTAATGTTTTAGGTTATGAGGGAAAGAAAATAAAATGGAGGAGGAGGGGGAAGAGTAAATAATGAAAAGATAAGTTACCTGGGGGGGGGGAGCCGGGAGGTGTCAGGTCCTACATTAGCTTGAAACACATAATGTTTAACGTCGAAGCAAATGTGAGGCTGGATGCGGAACTTCACTCACTACTCATTTTATTTTTAATTATATCTTTTCTCTTCTACATATCCTTGCCTTTTTATATGTATTTTAGTCCATTATAGCCTATTATAGCTTTATTATCACTTACTTTATTTAAAACATACTGTATTTTCTTTTATGCAATTAATATTCTTTACACTTATATACAGTCTCTTTTTACGTATTAATATTAATACTGTATTTTCTAAAATATTTTTTTTATTTTATATAATTTGGTTTCTAGATTTTTTATAATTTTACAATTTTTATTACTTACTTTTTTATTACAATTTTTATTTCGTAATTCTTATCATTTTCTACATTTACCCATATCATTTTTACAATCCTATTTTATATTCAGTTTTTATTTTTATCTTTATTACCTTATTTTTTACTTTTCAACACTTTCTGTTTTATAATTACTTTATTCTTCATTATGTAGTTTACTACCTTTTTGGCACTTCGTTGTTTATAGCATACACTCATACTATCTTTATCATTTTTATTGCCTGTATTCACCTTACTTTTGTTTATTTATATTTACTATGTTTGTACCAATTTTATTCTTAATTGTCTGTATTTTGCTTATAGCCCTGAAGAAGACTTACAAAGTAGGTCGAAACGTTGGCTAATCAATAAAGTTTTTCTCGAATTCTACGAGAAATTCATTGTGACCTCAATCCGGACCACTTTCTTCCACATAAAAATAAATAATAACATGAAATTGGAGAAATAATTATGTAGAAAAAATGCTGACCAAGGAAAAATGTCTTGAGTAAATTATATCTGAAGATAAGAAATAATCCTTAGATAATGATTTTTTCATAGACGTATAATTTTAAACTAAAAACCTGCTATTTATTTCTTCACATTCTTATGTAATTCAAATTACTGTCATAAAATCATAATTTAGATCTGAGATCTAATCCATGGGATCTAATCAAATCCAAGCTATAATAGAAATATGATCAATAACAAAACATAAAATTGTTACCTACCACCTAACCACATCGGTATAAATATAATCTATGTAATATAATAATTTAATATAATAAATATAAACCAATATAATTGACTTTTGTGATGATAATCTTCACTTATAAATGGTTAAGAACAATTGCATACAAACTATATACTATTTCTTATGATTTATTAAATTGTTATATGATCTGATTTTTTTTTTAAAATAAAATATATACTATTTCATTTGAAAAGAAAAGATATGACCAGGACTGGGACTCGAACCCGGGTGTCCCACCTATCCGTGGTGGTGCTTAACCATCTCAGCCATCCTGGTTCGCTTCTCGGTCAGTCATATCCCTTCTTTTCACTGATCCTATATCTCCGTGTTCTCGCAATTTGCAATGTATACATGGGGAGAAAGTTAATTGAACATTACTTTTATTTTTGGATCTTGTTGACTTAAGTCATTAAATATTATTATAATTTATTTTATTGTTATATGATATAATTTTTTTAATATTTCATTTGAAGAAAATATAGGATCAGAGAAAAAAAGGGATATGACTGACCGAGAAGCGAACCAGGATGGCTAAGATGGTTAAGCATCACCACGGATAGGTTTGAGTCCCGGTCTTGGTCATATCTTTTCTTTTCAAATGAAATATTTAAAAAAGTTATATCATATAACAATAAAATAAATTATAAAACTATATACTACATTTGTATAATACTTAAAGAAGAACTTTTGAAATTAATACATTACCACATGTTTCGGAACTTTTATATGTTTCATTTCAGAAGTTTTGTTTTCTCCTACATCAACCAATGAAATATCAGCAACTTTTGTATAATGTTTTGGATACCATGAAACCCTTTCTAATCTTTCCTAAAAATACAAAATAGATGAAAACATTTATTTCTAAATATTATGCGTATTACTATTAAATGAGCCATAAATGAAAATACATGGTAAAAGAAGTAGATACAGAGACTAACATCAAGCACATGAACATGGACAACTTTAGTATTTAACATGTTAACATGAATATGATTCATTTATAATTTTTGGGTATTATCTTTTTCATCTGATTTTTTTCATTTGATTTAATTATAATTTTATATTCAAATAACCAAAGAATGTCATATAATTTAATGATTAATAATGAATAATCAATCACTTCAGAATCAAACAAATTGTTATTTTTATTGTTTCTGAGTCAAAAAATGCACTTTTTAATGAAAAAACAACACATAAATCTTATTTCATCCCTCGAAAAACTTTATTTAAACCATTTTTATTAAAGCAGCCAGTTCATAATTGAATTATATTGAGCTGTTCCTGCAGAATATTTTTTATCTATACTCTTTTAAGAGGCCCAATATTTTTTGTATGTTGTATTTAGAACTAAAAAAATCTCCTGAAGACATTTTTATTTCATTATTAAATTGTAAATTACATAACTGGCCTTTAAAAAGGAATTTTGCATTGATAATGATGTAACGGGAGTTATATTTATTTTTATTATATTGAATTATCTTTCTCCAGCTCTCTTAACAGCAATTATTTGCTCATAAAACATGACTTTTTCGATCTCCTGGGTGGGTTGCCCCCCTTCCCCTGGCTCTTGGCGGGGCGTTCCGGCCGGGCGGTGGGGCTGGTGTTTGGCGTGGTCTGGGACTCTGGACTGATGCAGTCCCCAGCTCAGGAAGATATGAGGGCCTTGGCTGCAGGCATCTTCTAGTGAGAGCTGCGATAACAAGTTTAAATCTAGCTGAAGCATGTGTAAAGAGAGTATGTCGGACGGCCCTGCCGCTGGTGCCTGTGGTCCGGTCAGGGTCCCGCGGTGGGTGTGTGGTGGTGGTGGGCCGCTGGCCTGGGGGGTGGAAGGGAGTTTTAACCTATCAATAAATATCAACAACTCCATTATCCACTGGCGTTAATGACATAAGGTTGGCACGCAACAAATGTTTATACAATCAGATTCTCAATCGGCTAACAGATAGGACAGCATGATCCTAATTGGAGCCAGAATCATACATTGGGATTTGATTAAATGGTACATTCACATCTGTATTTTTAATCAAATTACTAAATTTTCTTAACTCTTCGTCAAAGCTTATGAATATTAACACTGTTAATTTTAGAAGCAAGACACTGCCTTTTTAAATATTGTTTATACAGTTAGAATTAAACTGGTGTGGATGTTACATAAGTTTCTAGATTTAAATTAAAACTGTTCAACTATGAATCTATGGCTCAAAAAGTGATATTGAACCAAATCAGTGTGTATTATATCCAACTTACTTAAATTAGCATTTATTACTAATTGCAGATAAGAACAATAACTACTTATCAATAAAATAAAACATGTAAATTATTAAAGAACTTATTATAGATGATTTTTATCACAATTCCAATACCTTTCTTACAATTTGGAAGCAGATAATATGCAGTTCAAAGTTTCAAGCTAAGTAATCACATCCAGTTAATCAACTATCAGTGGTATATCTCAATTATTGGATTATTCGGAAAATAATGCAGGATCGTGGTTTTAAAATAAAAATTAATCATTTATAACTGTTTCTATTAATTAAAATAGTCTCCAATGCTTTCTATACATTTCAGCCAACGTGTGAGTAACTCTCTATACCCTTGGTATAGAATTTAGAATCCTTAGAATTTATTAATTCAGAAAACAAATTTTCTAATGTTCTATGGTCAATATTTTTTTTATTTTGTAATTAATGGTACAGGTGCCTAAAAACAATGGTAATCATTAGGCAAGAGGTCAGCTGAGTAGAACGGAGTCTCACATCCACGCTTCAATAGTTTTTGGTCAGTCAAACGTGAGATATGTGGCCGAGCGCTGTCATGCAAAAGAATGGGCCCAATTTAATTATCTAGAGACGGCTTAATTATTGCCAATTTCCAATGCATTACTTCAATTTGGCAACAATACGATTTGCCATAGATGGTTTCACCAGGATTCATGGATCAGACCAAATGAACCCACCAAACATTAACCATCACCTTATTTTGATGGTTTTGGGGCTTTAGTGCTTGCTGCTTCTCCTTTTTAAGCCACTATCCAGAGCATCTACTGTTATTTTAGAAGTTGCACTATTTATTGCAAATCACTATTATAAACGGAAAACGATTGCTGTTGTTTCGGCAAAGAAGTATAGCACAAATTTCATACTGCTGATCTTTTTGGTGGTCGTTTAATGTGTGAGGAGCCCAACATTCAAGTTTTTCCACCATCCCAATTGCCATGAGATGGTCATCGATGGTTGATTTGCTGACTTTGAGTTTCCTTGTCAGTCCACGAACAGTTGTTACGGAATTTTCCTCTACCAAACCTTGGAGAACATCGTCATCAAGTGTAGAATTTTTTCAAAGGCCTTCTCTGTCTTCAAGGCTCAAGCCTCCCTCTCAAAATCTCTAGAACCACCATTGAACAGTATGCTCAATTAAACTACTTTCATCCCAGACTTTGTTGACATTTTCATTTGGGTCCCCCTCCGGCTGAATTCGAGCTCGTACAACAAAATTATACAAAAATCAAACTTTGATATCTTAGTAAAGACTGAGTTATTTCCAAGTAGCAAAATGTTGCAGAGGTAAACAAACATTTTTGTTTTAATAAGGATTTTTATATTTATAAAAGTCAGAAGTTTAACAAATTAATAGTTTACTGTTTGGAGGAGTAGTTTAAAGAAACCATGAAATCCTGCATTATTTCCCGGACAATCCAAAATATAGATGTAAAGCTGATAAATACTACATTTTAAAATAATTACTAAATTTATATTTAAAATATTTTTTTCTTTTTTTTCTTAAATGTTAATCGCTTCAAATAAAATCTCGTTTAGCTATCTTTAATCGAGTCAACAAAATAACATGTATTTTAGTTTTATATATATATATATATATATATATATATATATATATATATATATATATATATATATATATATATATATATTGTTTCTTTTATTGTTTTGCTTTATATGTGTTTGTGATTCTGTTTAATAACCAGGATCATCTTTATCAAAACTTTTGTTTTTAAGATATATATATATATATATATATATATATATCTTAAAAACAAAAGTTTTGATAAAGATGATCCTGGTTATTAAACAGAATCACAAACACATATAAAGCAAAACAATAAAAGAAACAATATCCAAGAACAGAAAGAAAAAAGAAAAAACAGGCCTCTTGATCGTCATTGAAAAGAGCAAAATAATAACTAACATCAAGAAACCTTCAAAGTGAAAGTGAGGGAACAAAAATAGAGATAGTCAGGGATTTTAAATATATCGGAGAGTGCATCAGTTGGAATGCTTTAGGGAAGAAAGAAATAGAAACCAAACACAAAAAAATTAAAAAAAACCATCCAACTTGCAAAAGATGTCTATAATATAAAGTCATTCTCCTGGAATGTTAAGATAAGATGTTACAATATAATAGTCAAGTCTAAAGCCTTTTATGGGATGGAAACTTTGTTCATTTCAAAATATGGTCCGACGGAAAAGTTGGAGATCGAGGAAAGGATAATGTTACAATAGATTCTAGACCCCAAATTCTGTAATAACTCTTACAAATCAAGAATGAGACCCTAATTAGGAGAACTGAAAGGATTTCTAAAATAATAAAGAAAAAGAGGATTGACTTCTACATCCACATTCTATGAATGAAACCAAAAAAGATTATTAGAAAGATCATCGATTTTGCCACAATAATAAAACCAAACCAAACTAGTTAATGTAAACTGAGAAGGACCTGCAAGAGCTCCAAATTACAGAAAGAATGATGGCAGATAGATCCGCAAAGAGTAAAACCAAGTATAGAAAAAGGAAGAAGTTCCAGAGCTGAGTAAAGACCAAACAACTACTCTGAATTTCTGATGAAGAGAAAAAAATCTAAAAAAAATATCTGAAAGGATGAAGAAATAATGGACAAGCAGGAAAGCATGCCACATTAACACTGATTGGTCTACGCATTTATTGTCCTCTGAAATCGGTGAAAAAAAAATACATACATTTAAAAAAAGAAACAAGTCCAGATATAAAAATCATCATTATCATAGTCCATCCTCTCTACTACTCATGCAGTGTGAGGTATAAATATAAAAATACTACAAACAATTTTTTTTTTCATTCTAAACTTAGTGAAAAACAAAATAAAAATTAATAATCCATAGATTACAATAAATAGTAAAAATTATAACAATTCAGAAAAAAATATATCAATAATAGAAATATTTTTGTGTTTACTAAGTTATTTATATAAATATTCCATAAAATTCTCATAAATGATCTATAGAAAGCGTATGACATTATTTATAAAATGGTTTGTGACAAGCATAGGAATGATGATTCTTCACTTTATCTTCTAAATGGAAACTTTTATGTGGTTCATCAGCAATTAAGATAATCTGGAGAGTTTGTATGAGAACAAGCGATCAATGCAATAAATACCTTCCATAACTTATTGGTGAATTCAACAACCTCGGGCTTAATTACATTGTGTCTTTCCTTATTTATTCGGGACCAGGCTTCTCTAGCCATTACTTGGTAAGCTTTCTGTTCTTTTTGAATTTTAGGCATATATTCCTACAAACAAAGTGTATAAAAGAGAGATGATAATACAATGAAGGTAGAATATAAGATATTAAATTAAACTAAACCACCAAAAGTTTCTTACATTATAAGTCACAATCCATTCATTATCAAGAGCTTTATTATTACAAAGGTTCTGATACATAGGAAAACAATCAGCCATTTCTCTTTTAGTAAGTTCTGAAGTCCTAGGGATGAAAGACTCAGGAGTATAGCCAGGGACTGTAGCTTGTTTTTCTGATTCCTAAAAAAAATCACAATATATAAAAATATATATATAAAATATCACAGGCTGAAGGAAATTAATGATCTAAACTATAAATTATTTTACTATAGTTTACTATTTTATAGCTTAGATTTAAAAACTACCTAGTGTGTAAATTCATACGACTTTTGTTTTGGTTTTAAGTCCACACAAGTACATTATCCTTCAAATGAACATTTAAAATATTCTGGGAATGATAAAATTTTAAAGTTATCATCATATAAACAAAAAAATACACACTCAAATTTGTCAAATACTTCATAAAATATCGAGTGTAATATGCCTGAGATAGAGTGTCATTTACAGGTGTTAAATGAAAGCTATATTTACCTTACATCAGGAGTGGCCAACCCAAATGATTTTGCATTGAACTTTGGGAATGCATCATAACTAGGCGGGGCCGCATATAAAATTATTTATCTCCTGAATAGTTTTTACCCACAATAGAAACAATTTTTGAGTGACAAATTTATGTAAAATGAGTTTTTATATTTTTTTTTACTATTACTCTTACATGCAAACATAGATTATATATTATACTTTACTTCATAATTCTGTCAATTAATTTTTGTAAATATAGTTACAAAAAAATGTATTTTTTTAATATATTGGTTTATTTTATTTTTATTTATTGAGAGTTTTCCCGGAGTTGAGATTTTCTCCAACCAAATTTTAGAGAAACATTTTTTTCCAGGTATTCCTGTCAAAAGCGTCCTCTTCATTAAGGCTATATCCTGCTATGTCTTCCTGAGCATGGTTCATCCAAAAAGTTCGCAGTCGCCCTCTTCTTCTTCTTCCTCCAGTGCACCATTTCATTACCATTTTGGGTATTCTATTATTATCCGTCCTAATGAGGTGTCCAAACCACTCTAATCGCTTTATTGTGATTTTTTCGAGTAAGGCATTCTGAGCACCCATTATCTCTCGCATTACTGAATTAGGAATCCTTTCACGTCTAGAAATTACGGCTGCCCTTCTCCAGAAATTCATTTACGCAACTAGAAGTTTCTCTTTGCTTCCCTTTCCCAATTTCCATGTTTCACACCCAGCCACAGCCACACCAAAGCCTATAGCATGGAAAATAATTGTTTTTTTGTAGTTTTTAGGGTGGTTTTATTCCACAGTACAGAATCGAGCATGGCAATAGCTTTCCTTCCTTCTCTGATTCTTTGGGCTATATCCCCTTCAGACATTCCATCTTTTTGAAGGATAGATCCTAAGTATTTAAAGTTGGGTGCATTTTTGATCTGTAGGTCGTTTACCTCCAATGGTCCAGCCTCCTCCATATCCAAATATTCTGTCTTTTCAAAGTTCATTATCATCCCCTACCTGTTATATTCTTCTATTAGTTTCGTACACATATATTCTGCATCTTCTTTATCCTGGGCTATGATGACTTGGTCATCTGGAAGTAATAAGTGATGAAGGTAAAAGTCATTCTGCATATGCAGCCCCACCCTTCTACATTTCCTTCACCATTCATTTGTAGCACCTTGAATGAATATTTTTAATAGGGTAGGTGACATAGAGCTTACTTGAAGGAGTCCTTTAGAACTTGGGAATTTACGGGATAGTTTTATTTGACTTTTATTTATTTTATTAAACTTTTATTTGACATATGCTATTATGGTAGATATGTTTAACAGCATAGATTAAGGAGTCATTAATTTTTGCTTTTCGGATGCATTCCCAAAGAAAAGTTTACGTGGGAAACTGCTATATGTCTTTTCAAGATCGATAAATACTAGGCTAAGCTGTTTCTGTTTGCTTTCATATTTTCTAAAAACTGCTTCAGAATAAATATATGATCAATACAAGACTTTCCCATCGTAAAACCACATTGTTCTTCAGGAGTTGTAAATTGTACCCCTATTCCTTTATTCAGCACCCCTGCAGATTTCTGTTATCTAAATTGAACCTTCTGCTTTCATTTTTTCGTATTGATCACTCAAGATCACGTTACAATTTAATTTTCCTTTCTTCTCCTGTAGTTTTCTCTGTCCTTATGTTTCTATTCTATTGATCCTTCATCCAACCTTCTCTGGTCTTCTTCATCCTTCCTTTATTTGGATATATCTATCCTTGGTTTATACTAGTATATATATATATATATATATATAAGTTAAAGGCCCGCTTAGCATATTATCGCAATGCTGACTTGCTGCATTTGCAAATACCATATATACTCCCTCCCAACATCAATCAGGGCGCTTAGTAGTTAGTTGTTTCTCACTTAAGGTAGTTCATATTAGTTTAAGTTATACCTTGTTATACTTCAATAAAGTTTCTTTTTTAGTCAATCATTCAAATAAGTAAAATAAACCTTTTTCCAGTCATATATTTTTTCTTTATTTAAAAACGTTTCAACATTACTCTGTCATTTTCAATTTACACTTCTTATAAGTCCTTTATCCTTATTTAATTTAAAAACTATTAAACTAAATGTTGAAAATGTACCAATTTTATAAAAATTTTAGAAAATAGTTTTTAAATTAAATAAGGATAAAGGACTTATAAGAAGTGTAAATTGAAAATGACAGAGTAATGTTGAAACGTTTTTAAATAAAGAAAAAATATATGACTGGAAAAAGGTTTATTTTACATATTTGAATGATTGACTAAAAAAGATGTACTCCAGTAACAGAAACAAGAGAATTAAAATAAAAAATCAAGGTGAAACCCTAGCGCCTAATATATCAAGAAGCAGACAAAAAGAAATAGAAAAACATGTAAAAGAATATAGAAAAGAATTATTAAATTGTATTGATCAACTAAATGTTGAAAATGTACAAATTTTATAAAAATTTTAGAAAATAGTTTTTAAATTAAATAAGGATAAAGGACTTATAAGAAGTGTAAATTGAAAATGACAGAGTAATGTTGAAACGTTTTTAAATAAAGAAAAAATATATGACTGGAAAAAGGTTTATTTTACTTATTTGAATGATTGACTAAAAAAGATGTACTCTAGTAACAGAAACAAGAGAATTAAAATGAAGTTTCTTTTTAAAAATTGACTCTCTGTGGAAGAATCTTTAATATATATTTATCGTATTAGGCTTTAGAAAATAAATATATTTTGTAAAATGAGCCTTGCAGCCCGCCAAAATATTCAAGGAGGGCCGTATACAGCCCCCAGGCAGAGATTTGGCGACCCCTACTTTACATGGTAGTAAAGATGATAAAATTAACAAGGACAAAATTTAAATACATTTAATATTAATTAATCACAGAATAATAAAAAATATACCTCCTCACGCCTTTATACACCACAAAGAAGCCTCAGCATACTTTCTACTAGTCTGGATGATGATTCTTTGGTTTGTCCATCCGGAAGTACTGAACATGAACTTATAAGGCATCTATTGTCTAACAATTTAGAAAACTACTTTTTGCGAAATAAGAGGCGGGCTGGGAAGGTATAGTGGGGGGAAGGGAGTTCCGTTTATAATGAAAAACAACAATAATCGATGAACAACAAAAATAATAGAATGAAAAAAAAGAAAAAGAAAAAAAGTGAGCTAGGTAATGGGCTGAAGGGTGGAATCATTTATGCGCAGCCAAACTGGAGACACCTCCAGCACAAGTTGTTTTCTAAATTGTCTTCTAGGTTGTGTTTTAAAAGGTGAGGATCCAACGAGCTGACTCTCCTCGAGGGCAGCTCCATGATGGTTAGGGCAATTATATTTTATTATTTCACTTATTTAATATTCTTGTTCATTTAAAGGCTATATATGCTTCATTATAATAATTAATTTCTGATTGATAAATAACAGCGTTTGATACGTAATGGAATTTTCATGGTATAGATTCTAAAGTATATAAATATAAAACACACTATTTATAGAGAATGTGAAGAGGTATAAAAATAAATGAGCACCAAAATATAGGATATCTTTCAAAATTAGAATAATCAACAAACTATTTCTGTCTGTGATTTCACTTGCATGAAATTGGGAACGATTCCAAAAATACAAAATAATCTTTAAAATAATAATCATAACAAGATATTTGGTCTCATTTATACATGCAAATATTAATACCTGCTAACTTATGATAATAATTAAATTTACGATTTTAATTTTCTTGTATTACACAAATTTAATGCATAAAAGTATTCAGTAATATTTCTTTATTAAACAGTACTTTGATATAACACATGTATTACCTCAGACATATGGTTGGTTAGTAATCAGTTATTTAATTCAATTGTTACATCTTGTTAGCATCCCTACAAGTCTGATCCGAAATGCTGGCTTTCAGAGAAATAAATTTGTATTGATGGCATACTGAACATTTATTTCATCTAAATTACCGCTGGAGTTGCTATAATTTACCACTATTGAAATAAAATTAAAATACAGTTATAGATAAAATATTCTTTGCATAAATACCTGTTTTGGCACTAAATAATCAAAATTCAAATCTCCTGACTTCAACTTCTTTAAACATGCTTTACTAAATAAATGTTCTGTCTCATATTCATTCCGGAATGATTTGAAAACAAATGAGTGGGTTATTAACCCATCAGCTACATCTGAAAAACACTTGGACTTGACATGTTCATCCCTCCTCCTAAAAATGCAGGTAAATTAATCAAATGGTACAGTGAAAAACTGAAAATCTTCATAAATATACATTGAACGAAAATCAGCTATACTAATATAAGGTTTTAAACATTATATGCTATTGTGTCATACCATATTTTTTCAAAATCTGCTTCACAAGTGAAAATTGGTGTATAGTCATCCTCCTCGGTCATGCTTGCGAAAACAGTATGCAAATTCTTATTAAATAAACTAATAGACTGATTAATATCGATAAGAAAAATAGGTAAGTTATGACAATTCAATTCCTAGAGAAGAAATACTTTATCTGTAATTATCTTCCCATTTAAACTGAGCAGGTTTTAGATCAAAGCTATAACCTCCTCGATCCAATACTTGTGATGGGCCAGAAATCACGAACTGTTACTTTTTCACTGTTACTCAAAAGTCACAGGTCTACCTGTGATTAGAAATTCATCAGTAACAGTTCTAAACTGTTCTTCGCATTTGAGAACTGGTCGTCGGGGAACGGAATTGAACTGTGTTTGTTATTAGAACAACAGCAACAGTTCTAAACTGTTCTTCGCATTTGAGAACTGGTCGTCGGGGAACGGAATTGAACTGTGATTGTTATTAGAACTACAGCAACAGTTCTAAACTGTTCTTCGCATTTGAGAACTGGTCGTCGGGGAACGGAATTGAACTGTATTTGTTATTAGAACTACAGCAACAGTTCTAAACTGTTCTTCGCATTTGAGAACTGGTCGTCGGGGAACGGAATTGAACTGTGATTGTTATTAGAACTACAGCAACAGTTCTAAACTGTTCTTCGCATTTGAGAACTGGTCGTCGGGGAACGGAATTGAAGTGTGATTGTTATTAGGACTACAGCAACAGTTCTAAACTGTTCTTCGCATTTGAGAACTGGTCGTCGGGGAACGGAATTGAACTGTGATTGTTATTAGAACTACAGCAACAGTTCTAAACTGTTCTTCGCATTTGAGAACTGGTCGTCGGGGAACGGAATTGAACTGTGATTGTTATTAGAACTACAGCAACAGTTCTAAACTGTTCTTCGCATTTGAGAACTGGTCGTCGGGGAACGGAATTGAACTGTGTTTGTTATTAGAACTACAGCAACAGTTCTAAACTGTTCTTCGCATTTGAGAACTGGTCGTCGGGGAACGGAATTGAACTGTGATTGTTATTAGAACTACAGCAACAGTTCTAAACTGTTCTTCGCATTTGAGAACTGGTCGTCGGGGAACGGAATTGAACTGTGTTTGTTATTAGGACTACAGCAACAGTTCTAAACTGTTCTTCGCATTTGAGAACTGGTCGTCGGGGAACGGAATTGAACTGTGTTTGTTATTAGAACTACAGCAACAGTTCTAAACTGTTCTTCGCATTTGAGAACTGGTCGTCGGGGAACGGAATTGAACTGTGATTGTTATTAGAACTACAGCAACAGTTCTAAACTGTTCTTCGCATTTGAGAATTGGTCGTCGGGGAACGGAATTGAACTGTGTTTGTTATTAGAACTACAGCAACAGTTCTAAACTGTTCTTCGCATTTGAGAACAGGTCGTCGGGGAACGGAATTGAACTGTGATTGTTATTACAACTACAGCAACAGTTCTAAACTGTTCTTCGCATTTGAGAACTGGTCGTCGGGGAACGGAATTGAACTGTGATTGTTATTAGAACTACAGCAACAGTTCTAAACTGTTCTTCGCATTTGAGAACTGGTCGTCGGGGAACGGAATTGAACTGTATTTGTTATTAGAACTACAGCAACAGTTCTAAACTGTTCTTCGCATTTGAGAACTGGTCGTCGGGGAACGGAATTGAACTGTGATTGTTATTAGGACTACAGCAACAGTTCTAAACTGTTCTTCGCATTTGAGAACTGGTCGTCGGGGAACGGAATTGAAGTGTGATTGTTATTAGGACTACAGCAACAGTTCTAAACTGTTCTTCGCATTTGAGAACTGGTCGTCGGGGAACGGAATTGAACTGTGATTGTTATTAGAACTACAGCAACAGTTCTAAACTGTTCTTCGCATTTGAGAACTGGTCGTCGGGGAACGGAATTGAACTGTGATTGTTATTAGAACTACAGCAACAGTTCTAAACTGTTCTTCGCATTTGAGAACTGGTCGTCGGGGAACGGAATTGAACTGTGTTTGTTATTAGAACTACAGCAACAGTTCTAAACTGTTCTTCGCATTTGAGAACTGGTCGTCGGGGAACGGAATTGAACTGTGATTGTTATTAGGACTACAGCAACAGTTCTAAACTGTTCTTCGCATTTGAGAACTGGTCGTCGGGGAACGGAATTGAACTGTGTTTGTTATTAGGACTACAGCAACAGTTCTAAACTGTTCTTCGCATTTGAGAACTGGTCGTCGGGGAACGGAATTGAACTGTGTTTGTTATTAGAACTACAGCAACAGTTCTAAACTGTTCTTCGCATTTGAGAACTGGTCGTCGGGGAACGGAATTGAACTGTGATTGTTATTAGAACTACAGCAACAGTTCTAAACTGTTCTTCGCATTTGAGAATTGGTCGTCGGGGAACGGAATTGAACTGTGTTTGTTATTAGAACTACAGCAACAGTTCTAAACTGTTCTTCGCATTTGAGAACAGGTCGTCGGGGAACGGAATTGAACTGTGATTGTTATTACAACTACAGCAACAGTTCTAAACTGTTCTTCGCATTTGAGAACTGGTCGTCGGGGAACGGAATTGAACTGTGTTTGTTATTAGAACTACAGCAACAGTTCTAAACTGTTCTTCGCATTTGAAAACTGGTTGTCGGGGAACGGAATTGAAGTGTGATTGTTATTAAAACTAAAGCAACAGTTCTAAACTGTTCTTCGCATTTGAGAACTGGTCGTCGGGGAACGGAATTGAACTGTGATTGTTATTAGAACTACAGCAACAGTTCTAAACTGTTCTTCGCATTTGAGAACTGGTCGTCGGGGAACGGAATTGAACTGTGATTGTTATTAGAACTACAGCAACAGTTCTAAACTGTTCTTCGCATTTGAGAACTGGTCGTCGGGGAACGGAATTGAAGTGTGATTGTTATTAGGACTACAGCAACAGTTCTAAACTGTTCTTCGCATTTGAGAACTGGTCGTCGGGGAACGGAATTGAACTGTGATTGTTATTAGAACTACAGCAACAGTTCTAAACTGTTCTTCGCATTTGAGAACTGGTCGTCGGGGAACGGAATTGAACTGTGATTGTTATTAGAACTACAGCAACAGTTCTAAACTGTTCTTCGCATTTGAGAACTGGTCGTCGGGGAACGGAATTGAACTGTGTTTGTTATTAGAACTACAGCAACAGTTCTAAACTGTTCTTCGCATTTGAGAACTGGTCGTCGGGGAACGGAATTGAACTGTGATTGTTATTAGAACTACAGCAACAGTTCTAAACTGTTCTTCGCATTTGAGAACTGGTCGTCGGGGAACGGAATTGAACTGTGTTTGTTATTAGGACTACAGCAACAGTTCTAAACTGTTCTTCGCATTTGAGAACTGGTCGTCGGGGAACGGAATTGAACTGTGTTTGTTATTAGAACTACAGCAACAGTTCTAAACTGTTCTTCGCATTTGAGAACTGGTCGTCGGGGAACGGAATTGAATTGTGATTGTTATTAGAACTACAGCAACAGTTCTAAACTGTTCTTCGCATTTGAGAATTGGTCGTCGGGGAACGGAATTGAACTGTGTTTGTTATTAGAACTACAGCAACAGTTCTAAACTGTTCTTCGCATTTGAGAACAGGTCGTCGGGGAACGGAATTGAACTGTGATTGTTATTACAACTACAGCAACAGTTCTAAACTGTTCTTCGCATTTGAGAACTGGTCGTCGGGGAACGGAATTGAACTGTGATTGTTATTAGAACTACAGCAACAGTTCTAAACTGTTCTTCGCATTTGAAAACTGGTTGTCGGGGAACGGAATTGAAGTGTGATTGTTATTAAAACTAAAGCAACAGTTCTAAACTGTTCTTCGCATTTGAGAACTGGTCGTCGGGGAACGGAATTGAACTGTGATTGTTATTAGAACTACAGCAACAGTTCTAAACTTGGCACGTGCCCCCCCCAGACGGTTTTTTTTTTTTGTACTGAGGAGAATCCATTACAGTACATACTTATAGGCAAATCACAAGATCATAGTTGTTAGAATATATGAATAAAATAACAGAAAGACCATGAGTGAAACTATTGTATTGATATTTTAATAAACCTGTGAAACCTCTCTATAAATGCTACAAGTTTATTTCTAAATTATGGTTGATTTCTTTTCCCATTTGCCCGAAAGAAATCCTGGATCCGCCCCTGGGGGAGGGGGATCCACCCAGTCTCCCTGAGATTTTCCGGCCACCAAAAGTTTTCCTATCCGTTTTTTCGGTTGCAATCTAAGATTTACCCTAATCAGACATGTCCTTACAACATATCAAAAATGCAGCTCTCTTCAATTTTTGCGACCTTCAAACACCTGGTCGCTGGCTTAGTAATATAGAAAGGAAGGTAAGGCACGCTAGCCGAGACAATAGTAAAGCATTTAGCGACGTTGGGTAAAAAACAAATACGTGATTCAGCAATTTCTGTAATATCTATTTCTGGCTAAATCACTATTACACAGAAACAAAATAACTATTACATAGCCTAATTTATAATTAATTAGTTTTTATAAAATTAAAAATAATAAGACTTTAAAGAGCTAAGTTTCAAGTTACAACTCTTTATTTCAGTTAGATCAGAATTAATTTAAAAAAAATTTTTTTACAATGAGAGCTTGCAGAATAATAGAGGTGGGGACGGGTTACGCACCCGGCTGTTGTTACCTTCACTACATTTATTTCACTCCCGTTACAAGACTATTAAATAATTAAATAAACAAAATGATTAAACATCAATTTAACATTATATAAAATTACAAACAGCGGCCGAAACACGGCCCACTAAATTTTATGTGATTTACACCTAATGTAAATTAGTATTAATTAATTTTTCTTAAAATTAAACTAGTAAATAATTGAACAATTGAATACAAAAAAAATATTGAACATGGGCATACAAATTGTTTATAATTACAAACTGTGAGGCCGTAATTCATGCGATTCGGTAGCCGAATAGCATCGGCAAACAAATAGCCGAAGCGTGATTTCGAATCATTGGTGATTTGATGCCATTGTTAGATCTGTGATTGTTTCAGTAGCACTTTGCCGCAGTCTGCGTATTTCCGTATATTTATTATTCTATTGTTATTTATGTAATTACAAGTGATATTTTTTTTATAATAGTTAATTCAAATATAAATAGTAGTATTCAATAGTGGTAATAGTATATTAAATAGTAGTAGGGTTCTAACAGTATAGTAGGGTAGTAAAACTACATTAGAATGTCAAGATCAGTGAGAAGTCCCATCTGGAATTTTTTTACTAAGGAATCCAGCACTGGGATTGCCATATGTAATATATGCAAGCATAAATTATCATACAAGAGCAGCACAAGCAATCTTAAAAAACATATGAAAAATAGGCATCCAACAGTATGCATTGATATAATGAGACCGCGGTTATTTTTGAAACAAAAGGTAATTTTCATAATTTATTTTTTTTTAAACATACAATTCTTCAAATTGTCACCAATTCCTTTTTATTTATCTATGTAGGGAATTAAAATATTTTTTTTTTTAAATTTAAAAAACATTAAACATTTTTATTTCGAGCTACAAATATGGAAATTAATAGCAAAAGTGAATTCCTCTACTTAAATGAAACCTGTGATGTACAAATTGTAACTATGATTTTTTTATAGTTTGGTTCAGATGATGAAGATGGAGTACGGCCAATGAAAATGCCAATGCTGGAGAAAACTATTCCTTCAGCAGCTCCTGCCGAATTTAATCTAGAGGACTTCGGACATTCACAGGCAGCAAGTACAGCAGCATCATCTGAAAGAGTGCATTCTGATGAGGTATTAATGCACGTGCAGAAAACTACGGTAGAACAACAGCAAAACAAGGTTACTCCGTCAAGAAGTAAGTCAATACCACTCCGTCAACAAACACTGTCGGCTTATATTCCAAAAAAAATTTCGGCTAGTCAAAAAACCAAAATTGATGAGGCTTTAATGAAGCTCTTCACGAAAGATTTCCAGCCATTTTCTATTGTTGAGAATGAAGGATTCGTTGAATACACCTATACATTAAATCCTTCTTATATATTACCAAGTCGAAAATTATTGAGTAAAACTATGCTTCCAGCAAAATTTGAAGAGTGCTTAATTGACACTAAATATAAAGTTGGTAAAGCAAAAACTGTATGCTTGACAACTGATTGTTGGACTTCCATGAACACAGATAGTTTTATGGCTGTTACAGCACATTTCATTGATGATGAGTTTGCATTTCATTCAGTGATACTGCAGTTAGAACAGCTTCATGAGAGACACACCTCTGTAAATCTGGCAGATGCCCTCAGAGAACTTGCCAGAGTTTGGGACATAGGACATAAGGTAATGCTGGTAGTATCAGATAATGCCGGCAATATAACAAAAGCTGTGAGAGACATCCTAGAATGGAAACATTTTGGTTGTTTTGCTCACAGTATAAATTTGGTAGTTAAAGATGGACTAAGTGCTAATCCAAATGTTGGCATACTTCTACACAAAATAAGGAGCATAGTTTCCTATTTCAAAAGAAGCACGACCTCTACAGAAAAATTAATCACGTACCAAATAAAAAATAATGACCCTAGAAATCCTCCCAAGAAACTCATTCAAGATGTTCCTACAAGATGGAACTCGACGTTTCTGATGCTCAAACGGTTTGTTTTACTTCACGAACCTTTGAAAGCAACCGTGGCTTTACTGGATAAAGATTTACCAACTCTATCTCAACGTGAGTGGAAAATGGCTTGTGAACTAATGATATGTTTGAAGCCATTCTTCAGCATAACAGAAAGTGTCAGTGGGGAGAAATATGCAACAGCATCTTTAGTAATTCCATTGTCTAACTCTCTTAAAGTCGTAATTTCTAAACTTAAACTGAAGAATTTTTCTCCAGATATCCAGGCTGTTGTTGACTGTTTTTCAAAAGGAATAATGGATCGTTTTGACCCATACGAGAACAGCCAAACTCTTACTTTAGTTACATTTCTGGACCCAAGGTTTAAAAACCTTTGCTTTTCACACCCTGAGACTACTGAAAAGGTAAAGAAAAGAGCTGTGGGCTTAGTAGCATCACAGATGAGGACAGCTGTAAGCACCAAAGAAAAATTAAATGAGACTCCTCGCAATGAAAACATTCAAAGCAAATCCAAAGATGAATTGTCTGTATTTGCAAGCTTAGAAGAACTTTTATCCAAGAAAAAAAAAACAGGAACGAATGAATCACGAGCCATCGTAGAAATAGATCGATACGTAGAAGACGAGAACTTGGACAGACATGGTGATCCACTTTTGTGGTGGAAAACTGAAGGGCATCAGTATCCGCACCTGAGGGAAATTGTACAAAAGTATTTTTGTTGCTTAGCTACTTCTGTCCCCTGTGAAAGAACATTTTCAAAAGCAGCAATGTTCATTTCAGAGAGAAGAAACAGACTAAGTGGCAATAATGCTAAAATGCTTGTATTTTTAAACCAAAATCAGGAATATAAAGACCGAAAATCAGTACATAGGAAGGAAATGCCTGATGAGCAAAATGAGGCAGAAGATCGCTTAGATAAAATCATAAATCACTTATTGAATTATGATTGTTTCCTTACACTCGGCTTGTTTATTCGAATAATAAAAATCTTTATTGGAGGATTTAGTTTTTTTTTTATCTTTTACCCATAAAAGTCTATGATACTTCTCTTTATTATCTTGTAACAATTTAACCCATTCCAAACCGTGTTTGCAGTAACAGTAATGTGCAATTATCAGTTATTCTGAGTAAACTAGTTGTCGAAATAAGATTTTTCTTGAACTAATGAAATCTGTAAAGTACAAGAAAACAAAATTTGGCATTGGTATTACTGTTTACCAAAAAATCTAAAAACATATTTTTTTAAAACTTGTCTATGCATAAGATTCTGTTCTTTATTATTGAAAACAAAATAGCGATTTTATATTATCTGACTATTTTTGAAATAAATGTTTATACATTTTTTAATGATGTATTTTCATTTTACCTTGCATTGCACACTTAGTTAAAATTTTAATAAAACTTTCCCGAGGAGCAAGCTGCACACCCGGTGTGCAATGATCTTATTTATGTGAATTCACTTACGAATTGGGTGATTTTCATAGTAAACGTTTTCTTATTAAAAATAAAAAATATAAAGGAAAACAAATTTTCGCACCTGGGGACCGTGTTCGAAAAAAATCGTCATCTTGAATGGGTTAAACGATAAGAGCAAATTTTACGTTACATAGGATATTGAAAATAATTCTGTTTTTATCTTGACAGGATTATAGTGAATTATACAAGTAATTATTATCCTTATAATGCATATTCTGTGGTCGTTATATTCAAGATGTGGAATTGTTGGTAGCATTTCGACAGAATCACGAATCACAGTTAGTAGCAGTTAAGAAATCACAGGTAAGAAAAATCACAGTTACAGTTAGAACTGTTACTGAAAAGTAGCAGTTAAGCCCATCACTATCCAATACATGATAGTCGGAATAAACATCGAACTACTCGATTTTCTTCCAAGGATTAAAAATATCCTGTAGCTCTTGTATTTATATAAGTATCTTAAATATAAATCTCATGACATTAAAATTACAGTAAAATGTGGATAATTATCGTTTTACCATGTCCGTAATCCAAAATAATCTGAATTGAAAGTTGTGAATATAACCTCTATATCGATTATTTTATGACAAATTTAACTTGTTTACTAATATACAAGTTCATAATCCGCCAAAAAGTGTATTTTTAAAGCAATCGGGAGTTACGGATATTTATTCATGTGTGGTGCATCAATTTATGCTTTTTTATTTGTTACTTGATTCAAATCACCATTTAATAAAGTCATTAAAGACCATTATATTGAAGAAATGACGGAAAGAGTTATTTCTTTGATAGATATGGATTGTTTTTACTGCCAAGTTGAAGCCCGTTTAAATCCTTCATTAGTGGGACATCCCATGGCAGTCATTCAGTACAATCAATGGAAAGGTGGAGGGTAAGATTTTAAATACACTTTTATATTTTTTATGAATCTGGTATCAGATAGACTCGATCCGTCTTAGTTAATGTTGTTTTTAGAATTCGAGTCATTGTGAATCCTGAAAAATTGATTGTTGATGTAATGTTTTTATATTTAGTTGATTATTCTATTATTAAATCTATGTTGACCCATAAATTGCAATGCTGAACACAGCTCCCACAAAGTTTGAACCTAACATACTTTTAATGCCTGAAGTTTGCCATATAATTGTGAGAATGAGCAACCAAGGTTACCGGCAAGTTGATATCAAAGGAGGTGGTTGGCATTTCCCAGAGTGTTATCTCAGATATTAGCCCGATTCTTAGTGACGTGCCAACATGAGGCTAGGCACTGATAGTGAAGAGAGAGGATATTAGTATTGCAACCACTACCAGAAGGAATCCTTAAGCTCCACAGTAACTGCCCGATCCGCAAAGAAGTTCAAGGTGTTTTGGCTAGGCTTTTGTCTACATAAAAGATTCATCATTGTTTATGGGAAATTAGCCTTACTTCTTATGCTCCTTAGAGATGACTTGTAGCAACAATTCACCACCTAAGCTCAGGATGCTTAAAATGCCCCAGTTCATGCTCCCTTCAGTAATGCTCTGAGGTGGCATTTCATGGAAAGACGAACCACACTCCATACTGGTGAAGGTAACCTCACAGTAGTTCGTTAAGCACAAGAAATTACCAAGGACCCTCAAACCAGGGATCTGATTGGCAGAGATTTTTGATTTCTTGAGGACAAGGTTCGGCCTTATAGAGGAAGAGTTGTTCATCAAACTTTAGAAAACCTGGAAATTTCCCTTCTGCCCCTTGCCCCATTGTCTCCAGACCTCAATTGTATTGAGCACATGTGTGTTCGTTGTTCATAGAGTTCCCGAAGCGGCAAAGTGAAGACCGACCTGTAACCCAATCTACCCCTGTCCACAGATAAGTTTAATTTATTTCCTGTAATGTATTTTATGGCAATCCTTTTTATATATAATTTTATAATTATACAATATAATCCTTTTTATTTATAATTATAAAATATAATCCTTTTTATATATAAGTTTATAATTATATATTAAAAGGATTGACATAAAATACATTACAGGAAATAAATTAAACTTATCTGTGGACAGGGGTAGATTGGGTTACAGGTCGGTCTTCACTTTGCCGCTTCGGGAACTCCATCTTCCGCAGGGTCTATCTCCTGCCCGATTACCTTCCTTCCTTCTCTGCGTCTATCTCAAGAGTGACTTCTTCAGCCTAGTTTTAGTAGTAGCTTGCCCCTCCCCCTTTTCTTCTTTCTCCACCATCTGGGACCATGAAACCCTAAGGGGACCAAAGGTCTGTTCTTTGTCCAAAACATATTCCCTTTCATGTTTGCTGCCCGCATCAGTACATAGCATTATGCAACTAAATACTTTGATTTTATTTTCCAAATCCCTTAGTTAAATTTTCCTGCAATAAAAATACAACAAATTCTAATAAATATTGATGCAGTTTATAATAACAATATTAAAAATCGTTTATACCTTTTTTAAGAAGCGAAAGGGAAAGAAATGGACCTGGTTGTCTCCAAATGGATTGTATCATAATGAAATAGACTACTTTCTATCTCCGAACCATACTATTTTTAAAAACATCGAAGCATCCCATCGATTTTCATTCCAGTCAGACCACAGAATCCTAAAAGCCACTATTTATCTACCCAGGCATCCCTTCACCAAGAAAAAGAAAAAAACGAGCGAAATATCAAGGAATGTTACCAAAGAACTATTCATTGCAGAATTATCAAAATTATTAACTTCCGAAGAACTCAATTTTTCTGAAAACATTCAGACAGCTTACAGCACCCTCGAAAAGGCAATTAAAATTGCAGCGATAAATTCTAAAACAACAAAAACCAATGTTGGCTTTAAACCTCCCGAAGAAACCCTGACATTAATCAATAAACAAGAAAGTCTCAAACAAAAAAGAAATAAGTCAAAAGAAGAAAAAATAGAATACAATCTTATATGCAAACTTGTGAAATATAAACTTCGTTCTGACCTCGAAAGACATAACCAGGCCATTGTCAAAAATTTGATTAAAAAAAATACATCCCTTAAAAAAGGTAGGAAGTTGATAATCCCCGGAAAAAACTGGCTTTTAAAACTTAATAATGAAAAAGGAGAAATTCAAACTAGTAGAACTGCAATAATCCATACTGCTACAAAATTCTATAAACAGCTATATTCTGAAAAGTATTCAAACAAATTTAGACCAACCAGCGGAAGTGAAGATAATAACGAGGTGTTTGAAGATTTTCTGGAGGAGGAAATAACAAAAATAATAAAGGAGCTCAAAAGAGACAAAATTCCTGGGCGCGATATCATAACTGCAGAATTAATTATCACATATATTCTTCAGAACTAATTGCTCCTATATTAACCAAACTGTTCAATGTAATTATGAAAACTAGGGAAATACCCGACCAGTGGTTAAAATCAGACATTGTTTTGATTTTTAAGTAGTATTTTAAAGTAGCCTATCAAAATTAGATAATTACCGTCCCAAAAGTCAGATCCCTATCTTCGCCAAGATTTTCTCAAAAGCTCTCAAAACCCACTTAAAAAGATTCTTCGACCAATAGAACAAGCTGGCTTTCGAAAGGGCTTTTCTACAATAGATAATCTCCATGCCGTCAACCAAATCATTGAGAAATCAAATGAATACCAAATCTCAATATATTTTGCATTTATTGACTTCAGTAAAGCATTTGATACAGTAAAGCCCTCATTTCTTATCAACAGTCCAAAACGCCAAGGCATTAATAAACAGATTTTGGATATTCTTCAATGTTGATATACCAACAGCCAAGCGAGAGTAGTTCTGGACTTGAATGGAGAAGATTTTCCAATCGAAAGAGGGATTCGTCAGGGCGATCCTTTATCACCTGATCTATTCATCGCGGTCTTGAAAGATGTTTTCAGAAACCTTCACTGGGAGAATTTTGGGATAGACATTAATGGGAACAAACTGTCAAATCTGAGATTCGCTGATGATGTACTTCTCATTTCACACTCACCATCTGAACTGAAGAAAATGCTAGAAGAGCTGGTCCTTGTAGGAAATAAAGCTGGGCTGGAGATAAATTTTAACAAATCAGTCTTGATGACAAATGCCGAAGAAGAAGAAATATTTCTCGGTACCAGCAAACTCCAATGGGTTAAAGAAACAATCTATCTAGGGCAACTCATATCATTTGCAGATAAATCCAAGAAAGAGGTGAATAGAAGGATTAAAATAGGATGGTCCAAATTTTGGTAACACAAAAATATTTTCAAAAGCAACATGGCCGTACATCACAAGAGAAAAGTTTTTGATGCTTGCATCATTTCTTCTTTAACTTATGGATGCCAAACTTGGAGTCTAAATAACGATATATCTAAATCCCTAGCAACCACTCAGCGTGCAATGGAGGGAAGTATGTTAAGGAAAAGTAGAAGGGAGAAAATAAAGAAGACAAAACTACGGAAGCTGACTGGTACGCGCGATATTCTCAAGACAGTATCTGATCTTAAATGGCAGTGGGCTGGACACATTGCAAGAATGGGATCAACACATTGGGCTAAGGCAACAACGGATTGGTATCCAATACACCGCACTAGGAGAAGAGGGAGACCAGCTACGAGATGGCGGGACGACATACAAAACTTCATCGGAGTATTATGACACCGTTCTGCTTGGAACAGACGTAGCTGGGGCAAATTGGGAGAGGCTTATGCCCAAAGAAGGGCCTTTTTTCTTTTTAAAACCATGTAAATATAAAAACCATGTAAAAATTGTACGTAGAAGAAGAGGGGAAACAAATAAAGCTTATTATTATTATAGCGATAATATTAAAATGCCAGGCAAAGTAGGTACCACAAAATTAGCAGTATCCCTATTTATTTTTGTGCAGTTTATTTGGTCTAGTTTCAATTTTCTGATTTTATGGTAGGTTCTTAGTTCTCCAATTTTTTCTACTTCTTAGAGAAAAGTAGAAACACCAGTCTCCATTTCCAGTTATACCTGCTTCACTTTGAAATTAGTTAACTATCTCCCAGCATTAATTAGTGGAAATCGAGGAGTAAAATATTCATAGTTTTTTATAAAGGTTTTCTTAATAATATTTATGATAGTGATATTAAATTATTATAAATGTATTTGCATAAGTATGCTATTTTAATTTTATTGAACTAATTGATTTTTGTTTTTCTTCTTTAGAATCATAGCTGTTAACTATGAAGCAAGAGACCGAGGCGTAACAAGATTTATGCGAGGAGATGATGCTAAGAAGCATTGTCCAGAAATTATTTTAGTATCTGTACCAACTGTAAGAGAGAAAGCAGATTTAACCAGGTACTATATATGTATATCTTTATTTATATAATTTTTCTGTGAGTATATTTTATAATTAAGTTGAACATAGATTTATAACGATAATTTAGCGCTGTGTCATCTCCTGGAATAAAAAATAGGGGTAGTATGAATAAGAGTTTTAATGAAATAATTACCTTCACAATATCATCAATCAAAAAACACTTTTTTAACCGTAGTGCACCAAATTGTTGTACGATATTCACGATTTACCTTTCATTAATCTTCCAGGCATCAATCTAGATTTTGTAAGATCATGCCATATAGGATTGATCATGGATTGGAGATAGAAAATGTTTATGGATTGGAAACGCTCTGTTAGTCAGGAATATTTAGAAAGTAATGTTTATGTGTTGGGTTTTAAACTTGAGATTAAACATTTTTCTCCATCACCATATGGACATTTTTTAGTTTTTTTTTATTTCATTAAAAAAAAATTACATTCATTGTTGTTTCCCTGGTCTTTCATTTATATTTCAGATGTTGAATGTTTCAATACATATAGTACCATTGGTTAATCTGAGAAACCACCCATAAATCTTTTTAAATTCTCAAGGAGATATGAATTTGACATTTTAAAAATCTATTAGTTTAATTCTCAAAAATCTGTTTATCTCAAAATTTAAAAATATGATATACGCATCACACAACTTTCACTTATCAATCTGTTTAAAATAAATTTTAAAAGTATAAATTTAATTTACATGGAAATTGTATTTAGTTTTCATGGAAATATTTACTTTCCCTTAAACTATATAGTTATTACAGTAGAAAATATTATCAACAACAATCACTTAAGTTTATGAGTTTTTTGTAATTTTCATTAAATTCTCACAACTGTGACTATTAAATCCCAATTAATATGGGTCAAAAATTTGGTTTCTAATAGATTGAGAATTTATTTTGGGCTCCACCTGAACCATTTTATCCTCCATAAAGCAGTAATAGTTTTAATATTTCCTATGATTACGACTATGATCCTATGAAGTTGTAGCACAGCAGTACTCAGGATTTATACTCTACTTTTCTTAATACTCATTAGTAACATTTTCTGTTACATAGGTACAGAGATGCTGGAAGGGAAGTTTTAGCCATTTTGTGCAGATTCAGCAATTGTGTTCAAAGAGCTAGTGTTGATGAAGCTTATATTGATCTCACAAAAGCTGTTGAAGAAAGGATGAAATTACTGTCCCAATTTAATCCAGAGAAATGGAAATCAACATTTGTTGTTGGTTACTCAACAAATTCCTCTAACGATGAAGGTATTAAAGAATGTTGTATTCACAACAATATGTTTTTTTATTGTTTGAATGAATAAACAGGATGCAGTCATTGTATTATTTGTTTTTCTCACAGCCAATCCTTCGGCCTAAACTTGTGCACCTTCATCAGGGCTGAAATTTAAATACAGATAAGAAATAAAGATGATATGTACAAAGAAAATAACATACAAATAAGAGATAACTAGTAAAAGTGGATTAATGATAACTTTTTATAATAAAATTAAAATTACGGAAAAACAAGACATGTGTTGAACTGAAGTAAATGGATATCTTAAAACAAAAAATGGAATAATATTAATGATTAATATTATTATAATAATATTAATGACTCACTTGCTTCGGGGAACTGAGCTGAGCTGATAAGAAAGAGAAATTTCAATTGTCAAAATTTATTTTTATGTTTAAGGATTGTTCCAAAAAATACCAATTGTCTCCTTAATTATTTTTACAGCTTTTATCACCAGAAAATCAGTATTTTCAAAAACCTTATCCATGTAAGCTTGATAATATCTGACTTACCATTCTAAATGATAGTAAAATTGGTTGATACAATACATAGTTTATATCTATTAATAGTTTGATCTATAGCTTCACAAATCACTAATCTCCTACAAACTCTCCATAACCTCCCCACACTCTCCTAATATAGATTTATACTGTACCCTTTCTTTTAAAATTAATAGATTCTTAGCTTCCAATTTCCCTCTACTCATACTACTACTAATACTAACCGGTACTACAACTCATAGTGAGGCAGATCACTCACCTAGTCATCAACTGCATGTCTTCTCATGGCATTGCTGCAGTTTCTTACTCCCAAGATAGGCTGTGTATCCTCTGCCACTCCATTGTCCCATCACAGTCCTGGCCGATTCTCCTCTTGACGTATATATTTTCTTCAAGATTTCTTTAGGATTTCATCATCTTTCATTCTAGCAATATGCCCCACCTAGCAATAATGAATAATACATTTGTAATATATACATAATGCTAAAAAATAATAAATTAATAAATCTTTTCAATCAATTTAATTTCCCACTCTTACATCAATTGCAACTCCTGTTACATTGATGAAACAAAAGATTGCCTTCAAAATACCTCAACAAATTCAACATTTCTAACAAAACTTGTTTGCTTAGCAATTAGCAGATCATGGCAAGTCCCTAAACCAATTATTCGATTAAATACATATATATAAAGAGATAAGTTGTCTTTACCTACTTTGATCATTTATCCCCCACCCATACATTATTTCCGAGCCTTGTAAATCTCTGATTAATTTTCAACTCTGATGATGGTTCTCAAGTTTGAGGCAAAACATTGGCTTTCGGAATAAAACATAGTGCAATGACTGTACTCTGGTTTTTCATTCCATCCGGTTTAGAAAAAGATGTTCTTTTTATTTATAAATTTTCTCATAATTGTAGGAGAAAGGAAAAACGGTTTTAGAGCTTGGTTAGAAGACACAGAGTCCCTTAATAACACCGCTTCACTTAAGCTAGCTGTGGGTGCTTTAATAGTTGAGGAAATCAGGGAAACTGTTCTGTCTGAAACTGGATTTAAGTGCTCTGCTGGTATTGCTCACAATAAGGTTTGTTTTCATGTATATTTCATTGGTCAAAATCTCGTTATATCTGTGATTACTAAAATAAGTACTATTAGTGGTTTTATGTGTTAGGGATGAACATAATTGAGTTTAATGTATAAGTTTCAAAATTATAATTTTAAACCCCAGGATTTTATTTTATTGATATTTCAAAACTTCGGGATTTGATTTTATTGATATTTCAAATTTCATAGATTAAACCATATGCCGCCATATGGTGTTGAAGTTAGTACCATGGCATCTTTAGAATAATATCCAATACTAAATATCTTATTCTAGTATAGTATATTATAAAAACTTTATGTACATATATTAATAAATAATATAGCGCAACAAGTACATTAAGTAAAGAAAATATTTCAATAGATCGGTTTCCATGTAGTATTGATAGAAATGTCTACTGTAATCAGATAAAAAAAAAAAGATAAAAATAACTTAAGCTGTTTTTTGGACATCCATCATTATAATAATACATGCAACAAATGTTTTTCAAGTATTGTTGTATTTTCAGATTCTCGCTAAACTAGCTTGTGGACTTCATAAACCAAACCGTCAGACTATTTTACCTCTAGAATGTGTTATGGAACTCTACAAAACATTACCGGTAAAGAAAATTAAAAATTTAGGTGGCAAGCTGGGTGATAATGTTGTGGAAAAACTTGGTTGTCAAACTATGAGCGATCTTCTGAAATTTAGTGAAAAAGAACTTCAAGCTAATTATGATGAAAAAGCTGGGTATAGTTTAGAAATAGATTTTTAAACACTGGTTTTATACTAAAATATAATCCTCTTTGAAAAGTCAATTTGTTGTCATTAAAATTATATTATCTTAAAGTTACTAGTTTTTGATATATACTTAATATAAAATGACCATAATTATATTTTTTGTTTTAGTTTAATACATTAATTTTATTTATGTTGTAGATCATGGCTCTATAACATTGCACGGGGCTTAGACAATGAGCCAGTCACAGCCCGCCTAATATCAAAAAGTATAGGTTGTTGTAAAAATTTTCCTGGTCGCACAGCTTTAAGTAAAACAAAAGATGTGCATCATTGGATTTCTAAATTAGCTGAAGAATTATCTGAAAGATTACTGGAAGATGAAGTTATGGTAAGTTGTTAAATTATCAAGATTAAGACCTTTTTTTAACATTTTTATAAAATTTAATTCTTCTTAACAGGGAGTCCCAAGCGGAACTATTTCTTCTACTTGCATTAACACTTTTGCTGCTATTCATTGGATACTTGTTTTCAAGTTATTAAGTCGCAATGAAATCCCTCATGCACATGTTAAATGTAGTCCTCATGGAATAAATGTTTTCTATAAAAAAACCTGAACCACTACAACCCATGAAGGTCTTGGATTCAGCACATGGTAGATACTGTACTGGAACCTTCAGTATATCTACTCAGCTCTCTACACACTGAGCTACTTCACTCCTTTTAATGTTGTCCATAGTTTTAAAAATTGAATCTTTATGATATTGCTCTAAAGTTTATTTTTTTTATTACCGTTAATTAAAATCATGAGGTGCTCTGTATAATGACCTTTTAGTTCTTTCATGGTTATCATAGCAATGGAAATTAAGAGGAAGGGCAAGTTATTCTGTAGGTTATCAACCTATTTTAACTGGAGAAAAGTTGTTTAAATGTATGCTGTAGATCATCTAAATTTATCATGAAACAAATAGATAACAGAGAATATAGTCCAGTTAATCTTCACTTCAGTAAGTTCATTTTTGTGCCCAGAATATAGAAATTTTAGTATTGATAAAAAAATGTTTATGTGGTATATACAGTTTTAGATCACTTAAATGCTACACTTTAAATAATCACACTGATTATATGCTTTAATTAATCTAACATGCGTTAACTTGTGTTGTAGAATAAACGAAGAGCTAATTTGTTGACTGTATCGATGCATTTGGAAATAAACAAAAAAGATACTGCCACTTCTAAATCACTAGCTTTATCATCTTATGATGTCGATAAGATATTTTCTGTGGCAGAACAAACTCTTAAAAAAGTTTGTAAAGTAGATCCATCGACTAATATCTGGTAAATTATATGTTAATTGCTTTTATTTAAGTTTCATTGTTAGATTGGTATTTGGATCGCTGTCTTGTGATTATAATGTTGAAAAAGCCAAGTATTGCCATAACAATCCTTTTTATAGATGAGAAAGATTTTAGTGATTGATCACTGTGAAATATGGAAATCATATAAAGTACACAGAATGTTTATTGAAGCACCTATGACATGTGATATGTTTCTTTTGAAATAATTAAATAATAGCAAATTTTAGTTGTTTTTTTTTTCAGGTATCCACCGATAAAACATTTAGGGCTTTCAGCTGGTAAATTTTCCAACAGTTCGAATAAAATTGTTAAATTTTTCAAAGTTTCTGAAAATTCAGATATCAGTAATTGTAAGAACAGCTTCAACGTAGCCAATGATGCTTCAATTTCAAAGGATGAAAATAAGTCCTCTTTCTTTGAACGCATGTTTCAACAAGATGTTTTAGATTCAAATAAGAAATTGAATGTGGTTCCTGATTTTTCTAAAAATGACTTATACGTTGATAGTGAAGATTCTCAAAGTTCAGTTGTGAAAGCAATCGATGTAAATAGAGAAACTCCTGATGATAACCAAAAAAATAATATCAAAAGAAAACTATTTAGTTTTGAAAACGATGAAAACGGACTAGAGCATGTTGATAGAAATAAGGTAGAAGCTGATTCTAAAAGAAACATTTTGATTGAACGGTCTACAGTTAATGTAAATGAAAAACATGTAGATAAAAAAAACACCTTAACAAATTTTTTAAATCAAAAAGAAAAACAGGAAGAATGGGTAAAACTTGAAGAATTATTTCCAGATATTTCACAAATTGATGATGAATTACTAGAATCTTTACCATCATTTTACAGAAATAAGATTATGAAATTGAGGGAAACTACTAAGCATGATAGTAATTTGAAAATCAAAGATCATGATGTACCTGATAATATTGCTGCTGATGATTCAGGAAAACTCAGTTATGTGTTATCAATTGCAGGCAATAGCTCACGTAAATGTGAGGAATGTGGTGAAATCGTAGAGGAATATGAACTGCATCAGGATATGCACGTTGCTATGAAGTTGGATAAAGAACTAAATTCTGTCCCCCAAGTAGTGAATGGTACTAATTCTATCGCAAGAAATGATAAGGACAATAAAAGGAAATTAAAAATAAGTGGCAAGAAAAAAATCTCTAACAATAAAAAAATGAAGAGTATAGATATGTTTTTTAAAACGTAATTATATTTTTAAATGATTAATGTCTATTTATTAAAACTAAACAAAAGTATATATTAAATGAATTATTTCTATATGTAATATGAAATTGGTTGTTAGGTTTTTGTTTTTCTGTTTATATACAATATATTTTAATGTACAGATATATTTTATTTGAAAAAGAGCCAAAATTTTCATTAAATTATGTACTCAGTTGTAAAACACATTGCCTGGCATTTTTTTTACTTGATATTTTTGTAAATATCAAGTAAAAAAATTCTTTACAGTTTTGTTTTTGTCTAATGTTGTTATTCAACTATAATAAAGCATTGTAATTAACTAACATTTTGGCATAACAGAAGTTTCGACAATATGATAAAATTTTCCATGTTTTATGACCAATTGTCTCAAATTTGTGTATTAAAATTATTTATTTGAACCCGATTTGTTGATAAATCTATTACAATTGGCCTTTAAACGCATATACTGCAGATTTTGTATTTTTTACTATTAGTTATGATAAAAGAACTCCATAAAATATTAGTACCTGACAAATATTTTTGCAGCCAAAGAAATTAATGAAATGGTACTATCGCTTAAACTGTTATTTCCATAACATACATTTAAAGATGCATTTATTTGTTCAGTTCTTATCTACATTGTACTTCATTTCTGTTATTTTAAGTTTTGTTGAAATTTAATTATAAACGTAAAGCAGCTTATGTTAGCTACGAAAACAAGTTTTTCTAATGTCCAGAACAGATTATTTATTTATTACTATTTTAAAAGTTGCTTACTGATTTCAATAAATACATTTTATTGATTTTAATTTATAAAAATAGTCCTATAAAATTGTGATTTATCTTTATAACCATTTGATATATTTTAATGTAATTTATCTATGTAAAACTGTGATATTTATCTGTTTACTATTTTATATTATATAAATTGTTTGAAATTGTCTGACTTATTTCCAAAGTGTTACGTTTTGAAAGTGGTTCTACTTGTGAAATTAGGCTGATAAATTTATAAGAAATGTAAATATACAATAATAATTTAAAAGTTTTTTTTGTGTTTAATTCACCATATTCATTTTTCATCTTAAAAAGATAACTTGAGGGGAGTGGACGATTGGTTCAAATTTTGATTTTTCATTCAAATTTCTGTTAACTTGTGCAAATATTGTGGTTTTTGTGATGTGGCTGTTTTATCATATTCTTTTCGGTTATTGATGTTAGGTTACACATTTTCAAAAGGATCTCAAAGTCGAGATGTGCCAACAAACCCTCATTTCAGTGTTGGTTGGTAAACATTGCTATTGCTCTCATAAAAACAATAATAGATTTTTAGGGAAGAAAATAAGAAAGAAACAATGGTTTAAAAAAACAAATTTAAGATCTGAACATTCTTATTTTTTATTTAATTTTAAAATATTTTTGTACTAATCTTCTTAATAGTGCTTTTTAATTCTTTACAGTCACATTAGCACACCAAATTTTACAATGATTTTCATATTAGAAACATTGGACAACAGCAAAAAATGTAACCTGGAAATGGAAATGGTTATTTATTTTAAGTTCTTAACAGAATTCAGTAGAAAAAACAACAATGAACCTTTATAAGAATTTTATGTTATCTGTTCTGCTGGCTGTCTCTTCCAGTTGAGTTACTACAAGTTTTTAACTCGTTTCATTTTTAATATTCTCCAAAATCACAATATCGTGGAATGGAACAGAAAATGTAACTATGAGTTATGGGTAAATTTCGGTAATCATTTCATTCCAAAAATAAAAGTTTCAAATAACACTTCGTCCGATTAGCCATAGCAGCGAAAGTGATGATAAATGAACCAACAACAACATTTCGTACTATAGATGATATATGTTTTTTCAAACGTTCAGTTCAAGATTATATGATAATCGAAGTATACACATTTCCCATTATTACATTCTCTTTTAAGCACAAGATAACTTGTATTTTTGGAAAATATTTACAGGGAAACGAATGAAAAGTTAACACTTGTGACTCAACTGGAAGGGACAAGCTGCACAACAGATGCCATGTATATATTTTTTAATCCTCTTGGAATTATTTTCTGAATAAGAATCTCAAGTTATTTATAGTGAGTTTATATACATATGTCCTTTTTTTTTTTTTTTTTTTACTGCACCGAGTTCATTTTAAGAGGGAGTTGATTATAGCATAATGGATAGATTTCATTGAATAACGAGATTATTAAGATGATCTATGGGTTACATACGTTTGAATGAAATATTTTTTCGTTGAACAGGATCCCTTCGCGTATAAATGCCTAAAAATAAAAAGTGCAAATTAATAATAATCTGTTTTTTTTTATTGTTGGCCATTGTTGATTATAACGATTGCTTTTCGATAAATTCCCTTCCGTTTTCGCGATCATACCAACTTGTTCCGGGACTTTAATAATAATTAATTAATTAATCAGGATTTCTAATGACACCAAAAAAGAAAAAGAAAAGTAGACACTGCTGTTTAAAATATAAAGCTTGTGCAGATTTTTTTTTAGATTAATATATTGCAGTAAATAAAATACTGTACTATGAAATGACAGCAATTAGTAGAAGACATCTGAATGTGATGTACGATGTGAATGAAAACATACTCACAGAGAGAGAAGTCAAACTGAAGAGATCAGGGCCGGCTTTACCTTATGTGCGGGGCACATAGCATCGGGTCTCAAGGGTCGCCTGAGGATCTCAAAAATTTCATTTTATGTTGACCCCATAGCAAATTTTGGTAAAAGTTCGTTTTAGCGTACCCTCGCGAGGTGGCAACCATATATATCAATCGAAAGCTCTTTCGATTTGTAGTCGAATGGCATAACTCCCAGTGTCCACAAAGGTCAAATAAAGAAGCTAGGCGTCCGGAAAGGTCAAATAAAAAAGTTTCTTAAAAACGTTCAAAACCAAGATACCCTATGTAACCACCCCTAACCATCTAATCACAAAAAAAACTTAACCTAACCTTACCAAACCATGAAAAATCATTAAAAAACCACCTAACTACCTCTAACCAAACCACCCCTAACCATCTAACCACCAAAAAAACCTAACGTAATCTAGCCTAACCTAACCAAACCATAACGACCCCTAACCAAACCACCTAACCACCCCTATCGAAACCATAAAAAAAAACATTTAAAAACACCTAACCATGTATATCAATCGAAAGCTCTTTCAATTTGTAGGTGAATGACATAACTCCCAGCGTCCGCAAATGTCAAATAAAAAAGCTACGCGTCCGCAAATGTCAAATAAAAAAGCTACGCGTCCGCAAAGGTCAAATAAAAAAGTTTCTTAAAAACGCTAGATACCCTATGTAACCACCTCTAACCACCACTCCTAACCATCTAATCACAAAAAAAAATCTTAACCTAACGGACGCGTAGATTTTTATTTGACCTTTGCGGACGCTGGGAGTTATGTCATTCGACTACAAATCGAAAGAGCTTTCGATTGATATATATATATATGGTTGCCACCTCGCGAGGGTACGCTAAAACGAATGTTAGCCCAAATTTTTTTTAGTTTCATGGGCACATTCACCTCCTTAGGGGATTTGCCATTTTTGTAACACCTTGTATAACTGTAAGTGTTCAATTTTAATCGCGTACCTATACTAGAGGGTGCCTAGGTCACGATTGCACACGGGCGCGACATGGGCTAGAGCCGGCGCTGGAAGAGATGGAGAAAATTTAATGAGCAAACCCTGGAAGATATAATTATATAAGAAACGAATGGATTAGACATAAAAAGAGCAAGTGATAGAGGGGCAATAAAAAGAGTGAAGAAATGAATAATAAGGTTCAGGGGGCAGCTATCCTGTTCTAAAATAAAATGTACAAAACCGGAACTCAGGACTGGTATCTCTCTTACTTCATTTCAAAAGGGTGTCAAAAATATAGGACTGTCGGCTTTATGGATCATCAATTAAAAATTATTATACACGTAATTCGCGAATGAATTTACAGAAAAAGAGAACAGAAACGATCAGGGTCTCAGTTTGGTTTTAGAAATGGCCTTGGAACTAGAGAGGCTCGTTTTAGCATACAGCTGTATTGCAAAGAGCAAGGGATGTGAGAGTGGACATATTAGCTTGTTTGATTTTCTTCGAAAAGGCCATCGACAAAGTACAGAATAGAAAACTTAGAAATACTAAAATAGGTAATTATAAATTATAAGGACATCAGGCACATAAAAACGAGTACAAAAATCAGAAGACATCTATCCATAATGATGGCTAATTATCAGAAAACTTTAGAAGAGACGTTAGGCAGGGATGCATTCAGGTTCTGAATGAATATGGTATAACCAAAAACAGCCAAAGAATAAATAACCTGAGATACGAGGACGACACTTGGCTCCAAGCAGACAGTTTTTAAGGTCTTCAGCGTCTCATTGATAACGCATTTGTAGCTTGCAATAACTAAGGAATGAATATGAATTATAAGAAAACTTAAACAATTATCATCAGTAAAAATCAACATATTTATGCCGAATTCCATAAAAATAATCACCCTCTGAAAAGAACCAATGGAATTGCTTTGCTGGGATGTATCATGACTGATAGCTGCAATTAAAAAAATGAAATCAGGTCTCGTACAGATAAGGCAAGAAGTGTGCTAGGACCATTACCAACTAAGAAAAGTGGCGTGGACCTGTTTTATTATTTTTGGTCAACTCATAAGGCCCAAATTAACCTTCAATTAATGACGTAGTGGCTCCTTAAGGGGCCTATACACGGTCAATATTACTGACAGTACTGGAATGACAAAAATACTGGTTGTCATTCTTCAGTATTTTTACACAATACTGATCAATACTATTGAAAATTCTACAGCATACAGTGTATGCCATACACGGTCAATATTACTGTCAGTATTTAACTCACTTCACAGTTAGCTCATGATAAGAACAGTTATCTTTTTCAAACGCAGATTTATACCTACTTTTTTAATGAATATTGCGTGTTTAGCAATTGTGATCGCCATTGCATTGGAAAAAAAAAGGAAAAAGACGCTTGTGGGTTAAGGCTTGGCTATTGCACAGGGATAAGTTCACCCATTTAAACTTAATCAACGAGATTTCAGTAAAGGAACAATCAGATTATTATAATTATTTGCGGATGAATGAAAATTTATTCAATAATTTATTAAATATGGTTTCTCATCATATTAAAAAATAAGATACAAATATGAGGGAAAGTGTACCCTCAAAACAGCGGTTGGCAATTACTCTACGCTATTTAGCAACAAGCAGAAATTTAGAGGACTTAAAGTTTTCAATGCTGATTTCTCAAGCAGCCATCAGCCGGTTTGTGATAGAAACATGTGAAGTTCTCATTTTGACATTGAAAAACTATATTAAGGCAAATAAAAAAAAAATCGAAGTAAAAATATATATATTTCCATTAACAATACAGAATTTTACGTATAAAATTAAGTTCTGCCCTGTTGTTATAAGAAAAAAAATTAAGTTTTAAGAAAAAAACATAACATAAATCATTTAGCGCTTTTGAAAAAAAGTGGCTGTTTTCATTATTACATCGGAAATCGGTTATGCGGCTCACCGAACTAGTTATGGGTAGTTACTGGATTTTCCTGTATCTGAATACAAGTGATATGGATACTTTTCTGTATCTGATACTTTTACTTGATATTTTTGTAGTTGAATACAGTTATCCCGACTCTTACTCTTCTAATACACTACACAGAAGCCTTTCTTGGGGCATCAATTTTTGTTATCATTTTTAAAGGAAAAAGAGTTATTCACCGAAATAGTAACCTGCACAAAGCATCAAATGATTAAAATCATGTTTTTATTGGTCAATTATTTTTTTAAAGCTATGGAATTGAACAAAAAACAGTTGTTAACCCTACCTCAAACTTTTGCTACCCACGTTCCAAAACACATAAAATTTGTATTGTAATTCAAAATTTGTCTAGCCGCCGCCGCACGTTAAACTCTTTAAAACGCTATAGCTGTTATAACCCTCGTCATATTCCGGCGCTGTTTTTTTAATTTTGTGAAACTAATTTTTTTCTTAAAAACAATGTAAAATTTAATGCTGTTAAAAGATCTTGATTCATGGTGCTGGACTGAGGGTTTGAATTGGAGGAGACTGTAGATATATGAAGGGTATTGAGAGATAATAGATTGGTATAGGAATAAGCCTAGGAAATATTGTCTTTGGAAGGTAGGGAAGAGCCACTTTAACTCATCATAAAGGTGGGAAAAGCGCGATCAGTCGAAGAACTATACTCTATAGTAAATTAAATCCCACAATTTGATTCACAAAGTAGATACAAAAAAATTATATACCAGTTTTATTTCGTATGTTATAGTAATAAATAGCACGAGGTAGTAAATATATTCGTGAACACTGAATAGCTGATGCTTCTAACAACCAAGACCTTGAATGCAGCTCTCGTATCTATCTGGTCTAGCAGGTAGCAGGTGCGGGAGTAGAGACTGTAGCAGATACTGACTAGTAGTTGATACTGACTAGTCAGTGAATGCAAGTATCTAGAGAGAGATGGGGTGACCTTGGAAGGACCTCCCACCCCATCGCTTGATTCACATAGTCAAGTATCCAAAAGATCCTCGTATGGGGTACATTTCGACCGTATATGGTCCTCTTGTATCTACTAATTTTCATTATCTGCTACAAATTATCCGATAGATACAGCCTTAACCATCCCTACACTCAACAGGTATAAAATACTGAGGAATGAAAGAAACGTGGCCTGCACGATTAGTAATATTGTCAGTAACCCCTCCCCTACACCGCACAGTGGGGCAGGATACCTTGAAATCTGGTATTAAATATTTAGGTATTTGTTTAGTTTAAAAATACAATATATTATTTTCATTACATGTTAATTTAAGGCACTTTCGATCCTACAAATATTTTTAACTTCTAAATGGAAAAAACGTAATCACACATCCTAACACATATGTCTTCTCTTTTGGACGAAGAGTTCGATTAATTATTCGGATAAATCGGAATCACTGGAATATTCTGATGCCTCCAAGTCCTCTTCTTCCTTATCCGATGCACATGATGAACACATGAATCTCTAGCGTCAGGTCCATGGAATGCTTGTCTGTAGGAGCCGTCAAAACTCCATTTTGTTAATAGACATAGTTGGTCTAGTTCTGCATCTTGAAGTGTTAATATTACAGATTGCAGTGACTGGATCAATCGTAGTGTTGTGTGGTCAATTAGATCCTGTAGTGGGACGTTAGCAGCAGTTTCTGAAACACGTATATTATTTGGGTAGCAGAGCTTCTTTGCTGCTAGGACAGTCTTGTAGGAAGAGAATATTTGTGGAGCACTATCCCTCACAGCTTGATTTGATTTCGAGATAACTTTGCTGTTATCAAAACAGCTAGAGCATCTTTTCCAGACATAGAATTTGCTTGTGAGTCCAGCGAAGATTTATATGCATTTCTATATTTAGTGGCCCGTTTTGGAGACGTAGAAGTTATTTCATGAAGAATTTTTGATACAGGTACTTGCCCTTTTGACCTTAAACTCATCTTTGTTGCATATGTCAATACAGATACGTGAATCGTATCGCTAAGTTCTTTAGTTTTTAACCGTTTTGTTCTCTCTAAGCTATCAGCAAAAGTAACTTCATGACGACCACGCCTTTTCTCAGTTTTACCAGGAAATGAAATCAACCCCTCCAGCCATTGTTCATTGTAATTTTGGAAACGTAATTCCATTCTTCGTCCTTTTGTGTAATGATACCTATAATCTGTCGTCAAATGTGAATTTTTTTTCAGAACCGCCTTCTGTGCATTACATTTCGAACGCTTTTTTATTTCTTCGTACGAATAATCAAATTGTTTTCCAATTTCACTGTTTCCGCAACTCCTCATTATGTCTATGAGCTCTTTTCTTTTAAAAAGCATTGCGCTCGAAGTCGTTACTAAAACAGAAATAAATTACATTACACTTTCAATAAATTATAAAGAAATAATTAATTATAAATTATTGCCCATCTCGCTGTCTAAAATTGTTTTTTTCTGAAAAAAGGCAGAATATAGGCTACAAATTTACATGATTCTGTAAAAGCATTGATCAAGCTTCGCAAAACTGTAAAAATCAAAGTTTGGACGGCCTTGGAACATAACTGAAAACCTTCACGTTTCTGAGAATACGATAAAAATTTAAAGATTCAATCATAGACATCAACAGGAATTAAATATTATTAAATGTAAGTTTTTATTTATCTAAAGTTCTTAAATTATCTTCACATACCGAACTTGAAGCTGACATAAAAAAAAAAAAAACTCGTAACAATTGCGATCTGTTGACATAGTGACGTAGCAAAACTACAACATTTACGTAAACAATTCGCAGGCGTCCCTACTCAAAAAGTGGCTACAAATGAAAGCGGTTGGGAGTGCAGTGGGGATCATGAAGGGTTAGCAGTGTGCTTTTTTGTCGCTTAAAGTAGTTTTCTGTCGTTTCAACAGATGGCGGTAAGGAAATATACATTTTTAATTTTTGATTTAATGCCAGGTTTCTAGGTACCCTGCCCCACTGTGAGCCGGGTTGGAATAAGGAATGACGGAGTGAACCATCACTCCTCAATACATACCTCACCTCAGTACATCAGTATTGCTGACAGTAATATTGACCGTGTATGGGCCCCTTTACGCTAGTAATGAATAATCCCAAGGACCACCTTATTTAAAAAAATTAAAAACCTTATTTAAAAAAGCCTTATTTAAAAATATATATGTAAACAAAATAATCATCAGGAAAATCCTAGGAGCAAGATGATTATAGGCTACACACCATCAAAACAACAGAAAACGTTTCAAACCTTGAAATTGACATTAGGAAAAGACGAATGAAGTTCTTTGGACACCTCACGAGATTACCAGAAAATCGACTGTCAAAAAGAATATTAAATTCTGTCAGCTCACTTAAGAATTCAACAGCTTGGCTGGACGAACTTCGAAAGGACCTCAAAAACGCAAACATATGTGAAACATACATTTTAGAAAGAGACACCTTCAGACACGAAGTTAACATGTGGGAAGTTACAGCAGAGCAACCAAAGCAAGAGCAGTGCAGACCGAAGTGGTCGGAAGAACGTAAACAAGCATTCTCAGAAAGAATGAAAGCCTATTGGAAGAACAAGAAAAACCCAAGAAAGCTTGATTGAGTTGTTTGCCTAACGTCTTCCACTATTGGGAAAATATGCTGATAATAAAAACAAATATATATAATATTATAATATAGATAATATATATAATCATTTTATTAAAGTGAAACTTTTATTCTAACGCCCCAAAATTTTTAGTTCATCTATCGCATGTCGTATTATACACCTGGAGAAGGGATAATGTGAAAGGCGCATGACAGGGCAGCCAAGGCCAAAATGGCGGCGCCCAGTCAGCTGACCGTGTAGCATTTATATTCTCACTTATTCGTGCAAGTGTTTCGCAGTATTTGTGTGTTTTCATCTGTTTATTAATGTAAATGATTTTATTTACTTTATCGTAAATGTTTTAATGTTCATTAACTTTTAATAAAATTTTTAAAAAATTAAATAAATAAAAACGATTTATTTACTATTAACAAATCTCTTCAAAGACTATCAAATCCTATTATCAGTGTGTATTAATTTTAATTTTGATGTATACTAAAATATTTAATTAAGGAAGAAATAGTTGGGGTGCAGTCAATCAAAACACCAAAATAAGCATAACTTATAGGGTTGGCAACTAAGTCATTGCCGTTTTTGTCGATAGATTCGCTCTACACTTTCTTTTGTTTTGTTAACGTGGCCAGAGCATCTAACCTATATTTTTTTCTTACTGTATGGACTTCTACGTTTAATTAGTAAAAAAATTGTTTTGATTAGTTCTTTAGTTTTGTTTGTATCCCAATTTAAAAATGGAAGAACAGGACGTGCACTTCCGACACATTTTATTGTATTACTTCCGAAAAGGCAAGAACGCATCGCAAGCACAAAAGAAGTTATGTGCCGTATATGGAGATAAAGCCTTAAAAGAAAGGCAGTGTCGAAATTGGTTTGAAAGATTTCGTTCCGGTGATTTTTCACTGAAAAATGCACAACGATCTGGCCGCCCAGTCTAAGTGGATGAAACCCATATCAAGGCCATTATCGATTCAGATCGTCACAGTACAACACGAGACATTGCAGAGAAGCTCAATGTGTCGCATACATGCATTGAAAAAAAATTAAAAACCCTTGGTTATTTCAAGAAACTTGATTTATGGATCCCTCACCAGCTAAAGGAAATTCATTTGACGCAACGGATTAGCATCTGTGATTCGCTACTGAAACGCAATGAAAATGATCCATTTCTGAAGAACCTAGTTACTGGCGACGAAAAGTGGATAGTTTATAACAATGTTACTCGCAAGAGATCGTGGGTGAAGCAAGATCAACCAGCCCAAACAGCATCAAAAGCAGATATTCACCAAAAAAAGATTATGCTGTCAGTCTGGTGGGATCACAAAGGAATTTTGTATTTTGAACTCATGTCGCAGAACCAAACGATAAATTCAAATTTGTATGTTCAACAACTCGACAAACTGAGGGATGCAATTGAAGAAAAGCGGCCGGTATTATCAAATCGGAAGGGTGTTGTTTTACATCATGATAACACAAGGCCCCACACATCTTTGGTTACTCGGCAAAAATTATTGGAACTGGGTTGGGATGTTTTGTCACACCCACCATATAGCCCTGACCTTGCGCCTTCGGATTACCATTTGTTTCGTTCCATGCAAAACTCTTTAAATGGTAAAATTTTTAACAACGCGGATGATGTCAGATCATACCTAATTCAGTTTTTTAATAGCAAAGACCAGACATTTTACGAACGGGGAATTTTTACGCTGCCAGAACGATGGAAAAAGGTCATCGACAAGAACGGGCAATATCTAATTGAATAAAGTTATATTTTTAAACAAAAATTCTGAATTTGCCTTCTTATTTGAAATCGGCAATGACTTAGTTGCCAACCCTATATTTTGGTGTTTTGATTGACTAACACTAAAATAACAATGAGTTTGTTCAACTATTTCTTCCTTAATTTAGAAGATACAGTCGACCAACTCTTCTCTAACATGAAAAATATTTAATTATTTGTATACTCAAAGGCACAGTAGCTTACAACACCTGTATTGTTGTTCTAAAGGGACTTGTCCTAGAATAAATAAAGACATTATTATTATAATTATTATCTTATTCTTTTTCTTCGTTTCTACCAGAGAATGGACCTACCCGGACATAAGTCAAGGGTTTGGCTAGAGTTTGTATTATGATAAAATACATCAATGATATATAAAATACATCAATATATAATCATAAACAAACATTTTATTGTGAATATTGCTCTTACTTTTTAACATGCGTTTATCATCTAAATGATTGATTAATTATGTATTCCGTACTCTAATACGCACATTGAAATTAAATTTTATAATTGAATATTTTGTCTACTATTGTTTTACTATTATCATTCCCATTTTTCAATAATCAAGTTAAGATTAAAAACGCAATTTTAATATCCTAAATCGAATAATTTTCCAAAAATTTTTAGTTAAATGCCTACAAACCGAAAAAAAGTTTTACTTCCATCGTGGTTTCATAAAACCACACAACTTTTTTTGTTATTACTTACATGAACCTTTTTCCATTGTCCACAATCGATGAATATATGAAATTTAATTCAATTCCAGTAAACAAATACAGGAAATAGTAAAAAAAGGGGGTGCAGTCAATAAAAACACCTAAATAAGTGTAACTTATTTATTGTATGCCGACGTTTCGGCCTACAATGTAGGCCATCTTCAGGGCTAAGAGAGAGAAACAAACAGAAATATATAAACAAGAATATAGTGACAAGTAATGTAGTAAAGTGGTACAAGTGTGGAAATTAAAATAGTGACTAGATATGATGAAATAGTGAATAGATATGATATATAAAGATAATGAATATAAGAGTGGTTACAGAATATAATAAGCTTAAAATAGTGATAGATAAAAATAAAATTATAGATGATGAACAGAAATTCAAATAGTGACAGATATAATAATTAAAGGAATAAAGAAAGGATAAAATGTAAACATAATATAAAGGGAAAGAAAAATGAGGAGGTAGACGGAAAGATACAAAATGAGAAGATTAAAATATAGAAAAAGGGGGTGGAGTATGAAGGATTTAGAAAAAATTAGTTAAATTATAGATATGGATATGATACCAGAAATGAGGGGTTACATAGGTAAAATGTAATAATACAAGCATATATAGAAAGAAAAGATTGATAAATTTCAAAAATTAAAAATTGAAAATAGTGTTTATAACTATGAACTCTAAAGTATGAAAAGAAAATAGAAAATATAAGTAAGGGAAGTTAATATATAACTGTATAGAGTTAGAAAGAAGTGGCATCAATACAAAATAAGATGTGAATATAACATAAACATATAGAAAATAGGTAAAGAAATAAAGTAGATGAAAAAAACCGTTGGGCACAAGAAGTGGAAATATCAGATACGCCGGTTGTCGCTTCGAATTAAATAACAATGAGTTTTACTTTTTATTAGGTTCCTTATAAATGGAAATAATCGTGAGCTTTAGCATGAAAACAAGAGTGTAATTGTGGGAAAATTACATAAAAGAATGTAAGTGAGTTGTTTAATCTATATATTGTCAGTAATAGTTACTATATACAGTCAGTAACAAAATTATTTTCATTATAATAAGAATATTAAAAAAGAAAACGATTGAAAACTAAAATTTGTGGTGATTTAACTCGAAGCGACAGTCTGCGGAACTGGTACTCTGGTTGTGACTTAGCTCGAAGCGAAAACCACCGGAGCTGATAAAGAAAGGTGTATATTTCAATGCAAGACGGCTGCTTCGGAGGTGTTTGACGTCAGGTACTCGTTAAAAATCCTTAAGTAATACATATTAGTTTAATTTGAAGTCTAGTATAATAGGCAAAATTAAGTACTATCAGTGTTCGATCAGCCATATAAGTATGAAGTGACGTTAAATTAATTAACAAGTACTCTCCTTAATGAATTAAAAAGGTGATAGTTCATCGTTTTGGCCTAGTGAGAACCATGGTACTCCTATCCATTCTTCGTGCAATTCCTTTTCCCTTTCAAATCTCCTTCATCTTCGGACTGTGAACCAGTTTTCTCCCCTCTGTAACTTTTTTTTATAATTAATTGACTACTAATTTGAATAAACGTGTGTGCTATTACTGCATTTTCAAGTTTTTTTGTTACCTGATGCTTATGTTGTATCCTGCCTCGTGCTATCTGCAAGTCACTATCTCACTAATTTAACTTGGACATGTTTAAATATATAATGTTCTATTATGCATATAAGAGTTCTTTTGTGCATTGTTTAAAGGGTCCTAATACTTTATATTAAAAGCTATGAATATTTTTTTAAGATTATTGTGTCAATCGATTATTTAATAATTATTTTTGAACAAACCTGTATGACTACTGGCGTCGCGCCCAAACCGAAGCAGCAACAGATTTTGAGGATAGTAAACAATTGACAGCTGACAATATATTTACAAAATGAAAAGTGTATATTTCAATGCATTTGTCGGTACAGCATCGGGTGTTTTCAAAGGTGATAGTTCATTTATATCTTTATTAAAAACTAGGCAGGAATTCTGCTCTTATCACGAAAGAAATTAGGTTAACTCACGTGATTTTTTTAAAATTAGATTATTTTAGTTTATTTTTAATAAATTATGATGTTTTCAAATCTAATAATTTGGTTAATTATGATTTTATGTTTTATTTTTCAAGTAATTAATTTTTGATAGTTGTGAGATTAGTATTGTGCTTGGATTGATCGATGCAATTTGGATTTTAGGAGTTACTGCAGTTGAAAAATGTGACTTGTATGTGAAAAACTTAGATAGCTTGAAATCAGCTACAAATAGAAATCCTATCACTGCCATGAATTGGGGTGATGGTTTCGAAGAAGAAGTAGTTATTGGTTATGGATCCCAGCTAGTAAAAATTTATAACTTGAAGACAAGATCCTTCACTATGGCTGAAGAAAAGAAGTGTGGAGAAGGTTCAATTATAGGAATAAGTAGGCGCAATGGGTGAGTTGTAACTTTATCTTCTTAATAGTGGAAAGTGTGTGAGGCTATCATATTTTATTTTAAATACATTTTTAAAATTTATTCAGGGTCACCAAGTTTTCAATATTTTCTATGAATAGTGTGAGGATTGCTTATTAAGAAATGTTTACCTCTTACCTCAATTTTCATTGATAGATGGTTGATGATTGTATTGATTTATAAAATTATGGGCTGTAGATGGTGGGTGTCCAGATACATTATTCAGAAACTCAACAATCTAAATATTGTTATGAATGTTAGGTTGTTTATTGGTGTATCAACATGTAAATTAGTGCTTAAGCTTCATAAATCTAAAAGTACTGGTCCAATAACCAATCTATACGATACCCATGTTTAAAAAATATCTATCATTATTTTTAATTTAATAGTTACTTTTATGAAATATAAACTGGATGAATGAGTGTACAAATTGTGTGATTTGGCCTGTTTTAATTGAATTTTCTACTACTTAAAACAGTTATTTAAGCCTGTTTTGATTCTGGTTGTCTCCTAATATTAATGTTCCATCATGTCGTAAATGTCTTAAGGCTAAATGTGCTTTATATTTTTATTCCTATGCACTTAGGTGTATTTTTATAAGTTTAATGAGTATTCTCATAATAATAAAACTTGAATTTTTTGAATAATTGAATAGTTGATGTTATATATATTAATTATATATATATATATATATATATATATATATATATATATATATATATATATATATATATATATATATAAGGAAGAAAATATTTCGGGTAGAGTTAAAAAAAGTTCTCTTAATATTTACCATATATAATTAAAATTATATATGGTAAATATTAAAATAGATGTAGGCTTCGAGGTATGTGAGTGATAAAACATAAAGATAAGGAAGACTCTTAGATAAAATATATTTTCTTTTTTAATTTGTCTGTATTTTGTCCTGATGAAGGCCTGCCATGTGGGTTGAAACGTTCGCTTTCCAATAAACAGTTCTCCCTGCTTACAAGAATTTTTTTTACCTCCACCCAGATCATTTTCTTTCTCATTAAAACTTTAACATGTCCAGATATATCGATATTCGTATTTCAATCAAGTTAAAAAGAAATATCAGTATTTGATAGTTAAAATATAATGAAATATACTAATAATTTAAAAATAAAAAAATGCTATAATTCAAATCTTTTATTTCTATATACCTTAAAACAAACCTTGATTTTTGAAAGGAGGTATTAACATTTTTTTTTTTTCAAAGATGCATTAGCGAAAATAAAGAAACTAGTGTGCACTTATAAAACTATATTTGTTGTAAAAAAACAAAACAAAAAAATTTAAAATGTAAATATATGGTTATTCGTTATTTACTTACACTAGTTTGATCATGGTTAATTTATACATAGTAAATAGTTTAATAACGAGATATTTGTGCAAGTTTTGATAAACATGTAAGTTATGTATTTGGCTCCAACTGAGAATAAGTTGCCTGAAACTTATGATCAAGATCCTGTGAAGATGTTAATTTGTTATTTGTAATTTTAATCATTGAAGAAAATCATTTTCACTCAGATATGTGAGATGATGCTTAGGGACTTAATTATTCAATTTTTATTGAGAAAGTCATTGGTTACAGAGCATCATCCTATTGCATTTATTTACCTTATTTATTTAGAATGAGTACATTAAAGAATAATGCTTATGATGAATTTTAATACTTTTTAAAAGTAGAAAATGATTAAAAATTTATTTTGAAAATTTGTGAAACGGATAAACTGTTTTGAGTATGTTAAGTGCAATAAAAAAAATGTTTTATAGAGTGTAATCATATTTTTCTTATGTTTTATTAGTGTTCTTCTAACTGCTGTTGAATCTGGAGTGGTTAAGTTATGGAGAGATGGTAGTGATCCTCTTACAATTAATACTGGTGGACCTTTAGAAAGAGTTAGGCCCAGCCCACACCATTCCAATATAATAGCTACTGGCGGAAAAGAAAATGATCTTAAGCTGTGGGATACCCAAACTGGAGAACAAACATTTTCTGCAAAAAATGTTAGAAAATTCATAATCTACAAATTACATTCGTATTTATTAAATCATCTTAATGTCTGAATAATTCTCTATTTTTCTACCCATTCATGTTTAAAGGTTTTTCTAACATTAATGAAAATACATTGTAGTTGAAATGTGGTTTCTTAATTTTCAAAATCAAGTCTGTGTTCTCTTGTATTTATTATAAATGAATAGTAATAAGTTTCAATTATAATAATGGAACTTTATATTATAGTATTATTCTGTTATTATTAATAAAAAAAAAGTATTCGGTAATTTGTTTTGATTTTTCTAAGATGAGTAATTATTATTTTTTTAAATTATTATAATTGTTTAATATTATAAAGTAGCTATACTATGTATAAAAATCACAATAAATAAAGGTGTTCAATTTGTAGTAAAAATTATATTTATTTTTATTAGGTAAGACATGATGACTTAGAACTAAGAGTTCCTGTTTGGATTACTGATATGGCTTTTATTCTTAACACAAGAAAAGTTGCAGTAACTACTCGTCATGGTTATGTAAGTCTGTTATTTTGTACTAATGCAATATATTATTTAAAACAACAATATGTTTCATATAAAGTAAATCGCCTCAGATAATTAAAAAAAAAATTCTGTTTAAAGTGTGTCAGGATAAGTAGACAAATAAAAAATAAAAAACATTCTTTTGGTTATAAATAAAATTTTATGAATTAGGCTTGTTTCCCTCTTTGTGTTTAAGATTGAACAGACTGGTATTTGTGAACAAATTTTGACTTTCTGAACTGATCATGGGTTCTGGGCTGTTAAGGATCGTTTTTTTTCTTCCTTCTTGTAAGAGATTGCCATTCCTGTATCAGTACTACACCTTTGTCACATCCATCCCAGATCTTTGGTCATTGGATCATAGAGTAGGCTCTGATGCCAATTCCTTTTTTAGGCTTTCAAAACCTACTTGCGAACCTCTTAATAGCAATTTATAGTCCGAAAAAGCAGAAACATGAGCAACGTTTATCTTTTACTTTCCCACATAATTAACCGTACCCTAATCTCTTTTTGGGTAACTGCCATATTTTCTACCACTGATATTTTTCTTCATCTGGTAAAATACCTTTTCCTAACATGCACTATTTTATATACATCTCCTCTTTTAGCTCAAATATGCTTTTCTTTTTAATTGAACACTGACCTCTCTGGCTCTTTTTAATACAACCTTCAAATTAGCATCATCGTCATGCTCCTCTCCAATATCAATTATCATAAAAAAATAACAGCATAATATTCTCATAAATCAGATCTGTTAAGTTTCATGATACTTTACATAAAATCAAATAGCTTCTTAAATATTATTTTCATTTGAATAGGTAAATGCTAGGTTATCAACAATATTTATAACCTAATTGTGATTTCATTTGTATTAAACTCGCAGTTGTTTATCATATATTTCTATGCCCTTTAGGTAGGCTTTCTGGCCAACATTCCTTTTTAGCAAAAAATATCATATGAGAGCCTGGTTGCCTTGTTATAAAGATATCAAACTATGGACGACCAGTGATGTAGTGTTTAGCATAACAACCTACCATTCCCAGCAGCAGATAGCCCTAGGATTTTTTTAGGCAAGTAAAAAATCCTTTCTTATGCCCCTTTCAAAAGGGATGTAAAACAGGGTTCCCAATCCTCTAGTTGTCAGGTACTCATTAAAAGTCCCTATCATAATTATACCTGGATAGGCTAAATATAGGGTTCCCACTGTAGCATAGTCCGAATAGCAATAGCAGCATTAAATAAACAAACAAATAAGAAAAACCAAAAATAATATGTTTATATATATTTTATAAAAATGGACTTATGTTCTAAGACTGATGAACCAATACACTTTATAATTCTAGTTACCATAAGCTCTTTAATGTTGAAGTTTTAAATTATTTCTTCAATAAATAATGTATATATTTTTTCCTTTGTAGGTAAGATTATATGATCCCTCTACCTGCACAAGAAGACCTGTTGTTAGTGTCCAAGTACCTGAACAGGCCTTAACTTGTATTTCTTGTTCCAGTAAAGAACAGTAAGTATTTTTTTAAATTTATGTATTTGTAAAGTAAGCATTAAAGGGCTAACATTCGTTTTAGCGTCCCCTCACTAGGTGGCAACCATATATATCAATCGAAAGAGCTTTCGATTTGTAGTCGAATGACATAACTCTCATCGTCCGCAAAGGTCAAAACGTTCGAAACGCTAGATACCGTATGTGTTGACATTTCACAAGGCCACCGCATGCGCTGACACACCTCCAGTGAGCATGCGGAGTTTCGTTGTGACGCTACTTGTTCTCAAGTCGTCAGTTAGCTTTCATTGCGGTTAGACGTAGTTTGTTTTTCAAGTTTAGTTCTGTCTTATGTGTTTTTGTTTTTCAAGTTTACTTTTTTTATTTTACGTCATTGATGTCTAAACAGTCAGCATTATTATCTTAGTTTAGGCTAGGTTTGGTTAGGTTAGGGGTGCTTTTCGGTGGTTAGGTGTTTTTTTTTGGTGGTTTGGTTAGACTACGCTAGGTTTTTTTGTGGTTAGGGGTGCTTAGGTGGTTTTTTTGTTAGGTTAGGTTTGGTGTTTTTTTTTATAGTTTCCTTAGGTTAGGTTAGATTACATTAGGTTTTTTTTTTTGGTGATAGGTGGTTAGGTGTTTTTTTCATGGTTTGGTTTGGTTAGGTTAGATTACATAAGGTTGTTTTGGTGGTTAGATGGTTAAGGTGGTTACATACGGTATCTAGCGTTTCGAACGTTTTTAAGAAACTTTTTTATTTGACTTTTGCAGGCGCTGGGAGTTGTTAGGGGTGGTTAGGTGTTGTTTTTTTTGTTGGTTTGGTTAGGGGTTGTTAGGTGTTTTTGTTAATGGTTTTTACATCGTTTGGTTAGGTTAGGTTAGATTACATTAGGTTTTTTTTTTGGTGGTTAGGTGTTTGGTTAGTAGTGGTTACATATGGTTGTTAAAGTTATATAATAGTCAACACTGTACAATGTAACCAGTAGGGGAGTTTATAAAATATAGACCTCATTGTTCCAAGTCAACACGTGTTATTTATGTCTCTAAGTTTTAATATGTTTAACATGGTGTCAGAAGTTAAAAAACTGTAAAATACGGAAATGCCCAATAGCGACAACAATAACAAACGAGACGAAACACTTACAAGGTAAAAAATGACAGTGCCGACACATGTACCGTCAACTTCACGTTTCTTCTCAGCACAAGTGGATCCCCTTCCGAGTGAAGCAGGTAGAGAGGAATGGGAAGAATGGTTTTTTAATTATGAAATATATCTAAAAGCATCAAACCTATATAAAGAGGACGATGAACGAAAAATTAATCTTTTCCTTTTTAGTCTGGGAAATGAAGGTAGGCGAATTTACAACGAAACCAACAACTTACGATAATTTGGTTAAACTTTTCAATTCGCATTTTGAACCAAAAAAACACCTTGCTATGGAAAGATATAAGTTGTTCACAAGAAAACAGGCATCCAGTGAATCTATACAAGACTTTGTCGTTGCTCTAAAAAACCTCTCTTCGTCCTGTGAACTGGGAGATTTGCAGCAGTCAATTGTTCGAGTCTTTCTGTATTTATAGTATTTCTATATTTAAACTTGCTTGGGGTCTGAGGTAATGCTGTGAACCCCCAGAATCCGATAGTATGCTTGAGCACTTTTGTGCGGTGGATTGGATTCAGCCACAAGTTTACAGCCTGGAGTTCTAAGCTCTGGAGTTTAATTAAAGTTTTGTTGTTAAAAAATATTTAAAAAAATTAATATAAGGTAATCAGATATTTAAAAAATACATTATATATATATATATATATATAAACTAGCTTTTGCCCACTACTTCGTCCGCGTTGATTTTAAATAGAAATGTACGTTGAGTTTAAATGGAGAGTTGATTTTGAATTCCATAAATGAACTCCATATTATATACAATGACTTAGAGCCATTAGAGTCATTTGAAAGGATCCGCTATATTTCTGAGTGTTCGATAGAAAATGACGTGATTCTGGTGTTTCACCAAGAACCAAAGAATGCAATGTCTCTGGTGGCAAGGGCAATGGCGTTAATTTAACCTTGTCACTGAGACAGCACAATCCAGGGGTTTCTCCAGCGAACTTCAATGCCCCACAATGGTTTCACACAACCCCCATTGGGCCAATTTGAACGGAAGGATGTGAGCTGTGGTAAATTGTGCAATCGTAATGAAATGCTACTCGATTCAAGTCAACTCTTGAAGAACTTACACGTTTATTTCGATTTTCACGTTGTTGAGTTTTTTGATTTGCTCGACGATTTACCATTGTTAACTGAGCCGTTTCACTGCCATCTGTCTTTCTTCTTGTGTTTGTGATGCACGAAATCGGGCCATACTAACACGGTGCTGTTCTCGTGTGATTGCTTGTTCATCCATATTCAATTGATTGGCTCAAGTTCCGAACTGTACTTGCATGACGGGTTTCGATGCGAAAGATTAGATCTTCTGGCTAGCGGCATTGTGAATAACACTAAAAAATTAATGTCACAAAAGCAATTATGGAATTATTGATACATAAATAAATGAAATAACCTCACAAATAAGCATCGATGAAACCATGTGTTCAAATGTTATAACCTAACAAAATAAACATATTCGCTGGCTACTTACCGTTTGTTAATAGAATTCCACATCAAAATGAAATGAACAGCGAATTCGAATTGATTTTCAAAGTAACCCACATAAAAATTAATTGCACAATCCGAAATTAAAGTTTGGATTGATTGCCGATAAGTGCTACTCTTCTAAAAGTGGGGTCAATATTTGCTGTATAATGTATAGCTAGGAATTAATGTATAGGCTAATTTGAATTATTAAACATATACCTAATAAGGATCCAAAATTTCATCATAATGAAATTGAAGATGGAGATGGTAAATCAATTAAAGATCTATTAATAATTATAAATAGAGGATGCGTTTTTCGTATAGGTTTATTCATATTTTAATTTTTTATTTGTAATGGTTCTTCATTAGTTTTTGCAATATTTGAAACTACAATTATTGTAAATAATAAATAAATAATTATTACTGTTAACTGGGCAGTTATATTGAAAATTTAAATTAATCTTATGCAATAACAAAGAACATAACCATTCACAATGTGCTCTTCATCAAACTGATAAATTGTTTCAAAACAATGTAATAAATACAATATTTGAAACTACTAATGTAAAAAATAAATATGTAAATAATTACCACACACAATTATCAAACAGAATAGTATGCGATAAAAAGACTGCAAATGTATCAGCATTCAAAAGTTGATGCCTTAGTTCACAAATGTGTTAAGTGCAAATTTTTCAAAAATGGGTTTTGTTATATAAATAATATTGTAAATTTGTGATCAGGGAGTCATAGATCATATGTTGATATAAAATTAATAGAGAAGCTGTGAAGGTTACAAAAATATATTATGTATATATGAATATAACTCAAGAACGCCTGGACCGATTTTCTTGGTTATTCTTCTTTTTTGGCCAAAGACCAGTCCTAAATGGTTCGAATCATGGAAATCGGTCCGGGCGTTCTTGAGTTATTAGGTCAGTAACTAACGCCACTTTCTTTTATATATTTATATATATATATATATATATATATATAATAATTTATTATTTTGTTTCATAATACAGCTTTTTCAGTTATCATTATTTTGATGTATTAAACAAAAATCAGTCCAGGTCAAATCTATAAATCTTACAAAGTAAATTTTTAAAAAATATGCAAGTTTGTTTATATTTTAAGAATCTTAAGATTACTCATTTAAAGTAAAATACATTATTGAAAATTATCATGAAATTCGTTACTTGAAACAAGCAGATAAGCTGTAGGATCATTTTAAAAGTATTTACTCCTGATTTACTAGCAACTATACAATAGTTGTTTCTCATACCTAGGCATATAATGCATCCAAAGAAGTATAACTTAGTAAAATATATACAATTTAAATAAACAAAATGATCAGACCAATATTAGCGAAGATACTGTGTATAAAATAATATTTAAAAATGAAAAAGGAACAATATGACCAATGTAGATTTAATTTTTCTATTTTAAGCCAAATATGAAAATCTATCACCAAGGGGCCTAAAGATGTTTATGAACTTATGTTAACACGTTCCGTGCGTTGCGGGGTCAATTGACCCCGTGTGGAACTTTCCACTAGTGCTGAGCCTGTAAGAGGTAAACTTTCAAAAATGCTCGAACCTGTTTAAGCTTTTAATTTTTTCAAAGGGTTGAAACTTATATGGCTATATGTTATAAACTTCAATGATCTCTCAAAATTCGATAAAAAATAGAACGGGGTTACATGACCCCGGGCCGCACTGAGGTTTAAAATTAGACCTCTAGTGCGGCACGGGGCCAAAAGACCCCGTGCTACTTTTTTCGAAAAATGACGAGTCTCTCAATTCCCTCTACTTTTGAGACGGCCCTTTTTTGTGCTTTCCCCCCGTGCTACTTTTCTCGGAAATGACGAGTTATTCGCTCCCTTCCCCTTTTTGTTGCGACGGCCCTTTGTTTGTTTGCTTATCCACTCTCCTTTTTTCTCTTCAGTCTTCAGTATAGTTTCTCATTCACATGATTTTTCACGATGACCTCACGTGGTCGGAATTTGGTTGACTTGGCTTTATCGCTCAAAAATCCATCCTCCAGTGAAAGTGAATCAAGCCTTGATAACAGTAGTGAAGATGAATTTGAATTCCAGTCTGATGAGTCGTCAAGCTCAGACGACGAAGATGATTTAGCTTATGTTCATCAGAAGATTTCCAGCCATTCTTCGAAAGGCCAAACTGGCAACATTGATGATTGTCAAATAAATATTGACGATCCCAACGCTACATCGCTTCAATTATTGTATTTTTTTTTTATTCAATTTGTATTTTTTTGCTTTCCTCAACTACTAATTTTTTTTAAAGCAATGTTGTAGATATATTAAATGTAAAAATATCAAAATAAAAATAAAAGTTATTGTAAGTTTTATTAAAAGTTGTTGTGAGTTTTATTTTCCTATAATATGTAAAAGGATATGTTTTTTTTTTGGGGGGAGGGGTGGTACCGAACCTCACAAAAAAATTAAATTCATTTCCTGTGTATAAAATCTCATAAAATTTAATTTCAAGAAGGGAAAAGGTGTCTTTATTTGAAAACAAAAATAATTTATTTACGAGTACAATTTCAATTAGGTTTATGAACTTTTGAATAAATCAATTAATAGTCCCATTCGTTATTTATAACTAACTCCCAAATATAATCGGTTTTCAAAACCGAATCTAAATAAAAAACACAATATAACCGTAAGTTATAAATAAAGAATGGGGCTAATGTCCTGCTGCTGTGGTATACTGACCTAAACCTATGAAGTGGGAAAACAATTGATTTTTCCTAAATTAATCAATTTTCAGCAAGCTGAATACGTTTAAACTAAGGAAAGGATACGGGGCAGATTGACCCCGCGACGCACTTGTGGATAGTTACTGCACGGGGTTAATTGACCCCGTGTCGCACTTGTGGCTAGTTACGGATTTTTCTATTAGCACTGAACGTGTTAAGAACTTTTTGTGATTTATTGATTTTAAATCAGTTCCTTAATGTTTACTAATACTATATAATGTTTAATAAGAAATTTATTGATATGTAATAATTTAATTATTAAAATAATTATAAAATCGAGGATTAAAACTACATTATTTCATTTGATTTTTGCCATCTTTTTAGTCATGTGATCGTTGGAAGTGGCAGTGGCCAAATGAATCTTGTCGATTTACGCAGTCGAGGTCTTGTGATGAACAAGTATAAAGGCTTCGTTGGCGGAATCAAAGCTATCGCGTGTTCTGAAGAGGAACCTTATATAGCATCTGTGAGTTTGGATCGTCATTTTAGAGTTCACCATCTTTATACAAAAGAACTTCTTCTCAAGGTGATTGGAATCAATCTTTATTTAAAAAGTTTCTTGCTAATGGTTTTTAATCCAGGGTTTTTTCAAATTTTCAATTTATTTATATGTTGATCTAGTTTTTATATTATTTAATTCTTAATATTAAACTAAATCTGGAATATATTTATTATTCTTATGATGGTAATAATTTTTTAATATATTTATTTTGAAGAGAAAAGATTTGTCCAGGCCGGGATTCGAATCCGGGTCACCCGTGTATTTATCGCAGTGTTCTAACCAACTGAGCTAACTTGGCTCGTAACTCGGCCAGACAAATCCATTCTCTTTACCGATCTTGTATCCCCGTGTTCTCTCAATTTTTGTGATTTATATAAAGGGAAGAATGTTCATTAAACATTAATTAGGATCTTTTTGACTTATGTCAATTTTATATTATAATTTATTTTATATTTATTATTCTTATGATGGTGATAATTTTTAAATATTTTATAAAACTAGAATATTCAGATTCTGCCTTCCTGAGCTCCTGATATCCTCTACTATTGAAACTTTATTATTCTTCCAAATCATGTCTACTGCACTGCTATTAATGCTTCCATCATTTATGTATTCAGTGCAAAAGACCAGTGTATGTAATTCACATGGAATATAACAGTGTCAATGCTGTGAATGGCCCTATCATGCTTTTTGTAATTTGGCGGATCTTCGCATATATTAAGTCTGGAGGAAATCTTTGACACTTTTTCAGTCAAAATGTGCATGTGTGGTAGCTAAGGTGGTTGAAAGGAGTTGGTCCTACTGATGTCACTATTGCATATTAAATTCCGCTCTTCTATAATCTAATATAGCTAGAGTTTATCGATTTAACTTTTTTTTGAGGGATGTTTTACTTTTTATTTAGCCGCCTAAAGTTAGTTTTATTTTATTTATTTTTTTTTATAAAACTTAGGAATTATAGCTCCTGGCCATTTTAATTAATTAATTTAATATTTTTTTATAGGAGTACATGCAGTCTAAATTGACCTGTTTGTTGGTGAGATCAAATTTTGATTTAACAGAACCAGAAAGAGAAGAGTCAGGAGAAAGCAGTGAAGAGCGTGATAAGATGAAAAAGGAAGAAGAGAAAGAAAAAGAAGAAAGTAGTAGCAGTGATGAAGCAGAGGAAATCTTCAAAAATATGCCAACAGTTGGTGAAAAACGGCCTAAAGGAACTAACTTAGGGAAAAAGAAACATAAATCATAATCATACTGAATAAGTTACTAAACTTGTTCAATCGATCAAAGCCTTGTTTGACTTGTTCATCTTCGGTTCTCTGTACTTGGGTTTAATAGGTAGGATGCTTGTTCTTTGTATTCTGATTGTATATTTTCTTGTTTCATCCTTTTGTAGTTATTTATTTTGTGTTATCTGTTATAATAGTATATTTTTTATATTATATGAATGGATATAACATCTTTCCCAAATAAATGATGGACATAGGTCGGGCTAATTTATCAAAAAAAAAAAAAAAAAAGAATATATGAAAAGAAAAATTTATGTATTGTAAATGTTTAACGTATTAAAGTTCCTACTTTTTTTTTAGTGTTCATATTTTTACAATAACATTTTGTTAGATGAAATGCATTAGGAATTTTATCGCTGAGACTATATTTTTCTTTCATAAAAGAGATAAGTTTTTATAAAAATAGAATTTTGATGTGTTGATCGTTTTAATTAATCTAAGTAATGTTTTTCTAAATCTGAAAGGACAAAACCTTGGCAAGAAAATATATTTACATTTTTGCCCGATTATTAACTATTAGCCATTGTAATGATTTTTTATAAAAATAATGTTCTGTTCATTAAGTTTTAGTGGTAATACAAATTACAAGAACAAAACTTCTTTGATCTCTTAAAGTTTTATTTCGAATTCTTACTTTACATTGTTTTTTTTTTTCTTGTGCGTTTAATTGTTCAAACTGTTAAACTTTTTTTTTAATTTACTATTTTTTTATATTGGTAATAAGTTTATTGAATCAATAAATAAAAAACCTGTAATAATTTTTAATTAACCTATTCTTTTAGGTTATTTATTTTATTTGGTTGGATGTTGGACTAACCATTAAGTAAAAGTTTTTATTGTTATCTTTTTTTTTCTCTTTTTTAATGAATCTATTTTTTAGGTTGAAAATTTGTTATTATTAGTTGAAGGTAACTCTTGACTTAGTAAAAATGCTTTTCTTACTTATAAGCAGTTAAAAATTCTATTTTTATTAAATAATGTAAAGCCATTACATAAAAAAAATAAAAATAATCATTTTCCCTAATTGAATTTATTATGAGTTTTTAAAATTGAGATAAAAAACAGATATTTTTTAATCATAATAATAAATATTTTTAATTCAAGAAAAAAAAATTAAGTAGACACTTTTCTCTATTTTTGAAAACTAATGAAAATTATCAATAGGAATTGATAAACAATTTAAAATAGAAAAAAGGCTAATCTTAATCCTTATTTTCGCTATAAGTTGTACTTATACATCAGATGTCTTTATGGGCCAGTTGTTAAATTAAAATTGTTTCTCAATAGGAATTATAATTTCGGCATGCTTTTGTTGAAATTCCCCATTGCATTCTCATACTTTATTTTATGTCATTAAAATATCCTATTTGGTACTAGTAATTATTAAATTAAAAAACAGTATTTTTTCATTAGTGGTTCTTATAGTTAATATTTGTAGTTATGACTGTATGGCCCTGTTTTTTTGTCATGATATTGTCTTAAGACAGACATTTAACTAAAAATGTAACATAATCAGGCAAAATATAAGTATAAAATGCTTTGCCAAAAATTGCTGTTGGATTGAAAAGATGAGGCAATTAGTTAAACTAAATAAAACAAGGATCATAACTCCTTTCTTTTAATTTGTATGCATAGTGAGATTAAATAAATTTTGATTCATTATAAAGATTAATTTTTAGATGAACAATTATTTGCGTAATCATGTTACATTATGGTTAGTGTCTTGTGAATCTTATAATTTTTTTTTTTTGTATCATATTCTAAAATGTAAATAATGTATTGGATGTAAAAATGTAAATATCATGTTGATATTTTGAAAATAACAGAATTAATGTAAATAATGTTTTCTTTATTCAATATAGCTGTACTTAAAAATTTTGTAACAAGATGAAACAATCATTTTGAAAATTAGTTTCTTCATATGTTGCTGCTTCAGAGCAGAATTAACTTTTTTTCTCCAAAAATTAAAGTTTACCAGGAGGGTTTGTTCAATTTTTTTTATATATATGTTTCATATTGAATACGCAAGCATCTTTTTATATTTCTTACTTTGTAGCTTAGCTAACACAGATAGGAATTGGTTACTTCTATATCAAAACCACAGTAATTTGAACTAATTATAATTATTCAAGTGGTTAAAAAAAAAATCAGTTTGTAGATTGTTCTGCTCTTAAGCAGCCACATCAAATAATAAAAATGACTTATAACTAGTGAAATTTTCTGCCTTAATAATTCCATAAACTGCCTTGAAAATCTTGTAAATTTTAGTTTTTCTTTATTTATAATAAAGTAAAACCCAACTTTAGAGTTAATTTCTGTTAAATTTTTAATGTTTTGTTCGAACCGTTGACTTTTTATTGAAGTTGCTATGTGTGATAATTCATACTTATGCACTGTTTTTATTTAGTTATTGTTTTGCACTTTAAAATCATTAATATATATTTTCAACTTTGTTATTGAGTAGTTTTACTGCTTTCAATTTTTTAAGAACTGTAATTGCTTAGTTCTTAAGTTTTCAAAATGACCATATATGTACATTGTATGATTGAATTTTGCACCAGGATGTTATATTTTCAACTGTAAATACAAAAGATAAACAATGTTTGGTTTTTATTACTTAATATTGTCAATGTCATGTTGAACTACCAAGTCTATAAAAGTGGTAAGTTCATTTGATTCACTTTTGAAAGCACACTAGGCGAGAAAAATATTGTAGCTGTCTTGAATACCTAACTTATATTCAGACGCAAGGTGTTAACCCTTGAGCACAAAAATTTAAGACTTTAAAACAATGAGTCAAATGTGCTATAAAATATAATTTTTGTCTAACTTCGTATCAATGGACATCTATTGTTTACTATGTTTATGCTTACAGATAGTAATGAGTTTTTTTTTATAATATTTACTATCACTACAATTGAATTAACATTACGTAGTTCAATTATCTCCACATCAAATATAACCATGGAGAAAATATATTCTTGTATATTTTTTTATATGTTTAAACTTGATTACTCAGCAGCCCAAGCTGCAAGAAACATTACCACTTATAATATAAAGCATTATGGGGGGTGTTGTACCATAACCATTGACAGTTGGGTTGGTATAAAAAAAAATTCATGGTTTCTGTGTGATGGCAGGAATAATTCATTTCTCTTTTCTGATCAGAGTACAGTGTTTCGATATATTTTTTTCTCTCATCTTCAGGGCTATGAGAGAAAAAAATAACAACAAACAAAACAAAAAATATAAAAAACATTACAGTACTAAGAATATAATAACATATACTTAAAGTTCCTCATTCCCCAATCCTGTACTTAAATAATGTTCCCATCAAATTTTTCCGGACAGTCAAAAACCTCGGAATCACTTTAGACCAACTCCTCTCCTGGAAAAGTCATATTGCCAATATATCTCGCCGTACTTTTTCTACCCTGAAGAGACTAAACTACATCCGTCTTAGGACACCTATTTCCATTTGAAACTCGTAGACTCCTAGTTACCTCTTTAGCATTCACCCACTTCGACTACTGCTGCATACTGCTAGCTTCTTCAGGGCTGGATCGAGAATGATAATGCTCTGGTAACTCGCGGCTTAATATAGCCGTCGCTCGGGTCCACTCGTAGTTCGTCGGGTCTTTTCGCTAGTCCATCGGGTTCTTTCGTGTCAGTGGTCGGAGTCTGCTCTTCCATGACTGTGATTGAGTTTTTTCGGGCTCTGCTTGGCTGGAATTAGGTTTTTTAGATTCTTCTTGGTTGATTTGTTGTTCTTTCTTTTCCTTTATGGGTATGTTAGGAAGCCATAGTTTGCTTAATCTGTACCCGTCTTCCCTGTTGAGGTTTTCTGGGCGCTTGACTATTTCAATGGCTTCCAGTATCCTCCTTTTTGTGTTATTGCTGCATTTCTGAACCACTTTAATTTTTTCAAATTCTATGATATGGTTCGTGGAAGTAAAGTGTTCTGCCAAAGCTGATATTTTACTATCCATTTTTTTCACACTTTTAATGTGTTCATTAAGTCTTGTGGATATCAACCTACCCGTTTGCCCAATGTATTCTTTTCCACAGGAGCATGGAATGCTGTATATGCCCCGAGTTACCGGAGCATCTTCATTCTCGATCTAACCTTGAAGAAGCTAGCAGTATGTCTGGCGAAACATTGGCGAAGAAAAATTCAACAACATGGTCTAAACCAGAAACCACTGAAGTTTTGTGTTTGATGAATTGCTTTGTTCGCTTTGTCTTCGGGATCCCCAGGGACATCCCTGTCTCCCGATTTTATGAAGAGTTGAGGTGCTTGTATCCTTCCTATCGCCGTAAGTATTTCCTTGCATCCTTCCTCTATCTAATCCCCCCGTCAATTATACGTATATGAGCCTCAAATTTAAATCCTCCATCCATTCCCATGATATCCGTTCACACCCTTCCGATTTGTATATAGAAGCCCATCGAACCGCTGTTTTCGACAGATCGTTCCTGATTCAGTCCTGTTCCCTGTGGAATTCTATCCCTTCCATCCGCTGTTCCAAGACCCTTCCTACCTTCAAATCCCGCTTATTTGATTACTTTCTATCCCTCCAGTTCCGCGAAGAGCATACATAAAATTATCGATAGAATATTATTTATTTTGTTTAGTCATTTTTATTTTTAATGTGAAGTAATGTGAAATCTTCATTTTTTCATTATCATACGAAGCTATTTTTTTATTTATTATTATTTAATCAGCCTTATAGATTGACTTTTCTGCTTGTTTTTTTTCTTTGTACTCTAAGGCTCTAAAGCCCACAATAATGTACAGTTATGTTATTCTAAAGGGACTTGTCCCAGAATAAACAAAGGATTTATTATCATTATTATTATTATACTGTGAAGAAAAGTATAATAATGACAGATATATAATTAAGTATAAAGAATATAAAATTACAGAATAAATGTAGAGAAGGGTGATAATGTATACAATAATACAGAGAGAAAGAAAAATGAGAAGGTAAACGGAAAGATACAAAATGAAAAAGATTAAAATATAAAAAGGTGAGATATAAAGTTATGGAAAGCGTAGTTTAATTACGGGTAAAATATAAAATGTATGATTATAGACTCCTAGAGTTTACCTAAGTAAAATGTATGAAAAATTATACAAAATATGATGCCAAACAATAAATACAGAGGAAATATGTAGAAAGTAATGAATAGTTATCTCGTTGAATGAAAGGTAGTGAAGTAAAGTTTGAAAAATATAAGAATGGGGTGTAATATATATGTAGTTGATTGTATTATAATAAATTTAAAAATAAAAAAGTAATGCTTATAAATATGAACTCTTTGATTACAACATATGATAGATGCCAAAGGATGATGGGAGAAATAAGTGTGAAGAATAGAGTTTGGAGAAGGGTGAAGAGGAGAATTTACGTCGCCAAAAACATCATTCACCATGGCCTATCCCTCGCTGACCCCCTCTTCCATAATACCAACACCCACCGCATCAAAGAAATCCTTTTAAAAAATAATTTCCTCCCAAACAAACTCATCAATGACTGCAAACCCCCCCACCCCCACCCGATCTCCACATCCGCCATCTATCCCTATATACAGATCCTTGCCATATATCCCCTCACACTCTACTAACATTCAAAAATCCTTACGTTCCTCTATCCCCAATTTACGTATCGCCTTCAAATCCCATAACAAACTCTCCCATATTTATACCCGTATCAAAGATCCTATTCCCCTTAAACAACGTTCATATGTTGTCTGTCGTATCCCCTGTTCTACTCCTAACTCTTCCTAAATCGGTGAAACTAAAAACTTCCTCAAAGATCGTATTACCCAGCACAAATATGCCATTTCCTCCCATAACTAAAACTCCTCTAAGCTCTCTGAACATGCCCTTTCTTTAAACCACTTTTTCGATTTCGAAAATAAGTCTATCCTAGCTTCTGTTCCCAAACATGATAGACGCGTCCTCTCTGAAACGATCCACATCAATTTAGATTTCTCCACTATCAATCTTAAGACTGACTCACATCACCTTTCCTCCACTTACTCCCAAATTTTTAATTTACTCAAAAACCCTTAAATTCTTTTACTTTGTTAATGCTTCCCATCTTTCATTCCTTTATATATATAATCTCCCCCCTTTTTCTATGACACATTATGACCTCTTGACATAAATTTTATTGTTGTTATCTTTCTACTATTCCTCATTTATTAAGTCATTATTACTCTTAGCGATCTCTCTTTTATCATTATCTTTATTATATTTTTTACGTGTCATAAAATTCACCACAAATATAAATAAGTCCTAACTTATTTGGTGTTTTCTTGACTGCACCCCCCAACTATCTCCATTCTCCATTAAAGTTTTATCATTTGTTTCTGTGACTACAATAGATTCCTTAGGTAAATAACAGGACTGTTTTGCTTTACTTGAACAGTAAAATGATGGCAAGAAGTCATGGCCTGCCTTCATAGACTAGATTCTAGCCTGCTTGTAAGAATGCATTGTAGACTTAAGAGTCTTTCTAATAGGCTCATGCTGTGTTTCCACTTAATTGCCTAGCATTCTCTAAGGAACTTGAATTTTTACAAGTTGATGAATCATCAGATAACGGGAATTTATTTATATTTCTAATTGCTTATGCAATGTCCCTTTTCCCTGGTGCACGCGCTACTTTTTCTGAAGCAATCATCAATGGGACCTACAGATGAAGTAGAAGAACAGGGCATGGCACAGTTTGTTGCCCTTCGAATCTGATGTCTTGATCCAACCAATTTTCATTAATGGCCAAGAAACGGTCTTTTGATTTTCCCGCGACAACCCATTTTGTAAGAATTACTTGCCAAAATCATTTTTATTTTCCTTTCAGAGTCCTCTGTAATGTTTTCAAAATTATATTTGGTTGAAAGAAACTATTATCTCTTAAGAGTTTCTTTCTTCCTTTGGGTGCCTCAACCATTCTTCAACATAATCTCTTCTCAAAATAAAGTATTATAAAAACAAAAAAATGTACTCGAGTGTGCAGGCTAAAATGTTTATTACTATTTATAGGAAATGTGTAACTATTAAATAGAAAAACAAATTAGCCCTGATATAAATGGGTACAAATCATTTTTATCACGTCAAAGTTTCAAAATATGAAAAAAATTCTTTGGCCTTATATATATATATATATATATATATATATGTTTAAAGAAAAATTAAATATAGGTTGATTACCAGCTTTTTCTAATTAAAAAAAATAGTACTTACCAGTACAAATAATATCCATATTTAACAATTGGTTCTATAAAATTAGTTGAATTATAATTTTGTAAGGTAGAAATGATGCCTTGAATACAACTGATTTATTCTATAGCTATGATTAATTACCTTTGGGCCCTAATACTCAAGCTGTTAAGTGAATCTTAAACAGTCTGATGGTTGAGACTTAAACAAATATTAGATTACCATGTTTTGAAGTATTGTTTACAATATTCCAATAGCATATTTCAGAATTCTAAACATGGCTCTTGTCCTAGCTTATAAAACGCAGTGCACTGCTTTGATTTTCCCTACATTAATCAGAAATTTTGGTGGAATAGTCAGCCAACCTCATATTAATTTTCCTTTCAGAGTCCTCTGTAAGGTTTCCAACATTTAATTTGTTCGCAAAGAACTGTAAAAGAAAAACATTAGGGTGTTCCTACCATTTTTCAAATAAACTCTTTCTTGAAAATAAGTACTCTAAAATAAAAATGTTCTCGAGTGCGCAAGCTATGCATTTTATCACTAATGGGAGAGATACAGCTATGAAATACATAAAATTAATGCTGGATACAAGTCATTACCATAACTTGAAAGTTTCAAAATGAGGAAAAATCCTTCATGCATTTAAAAAAAAATTAATATAGTTTGAAGATTTTTTGTTGGAATTGGAAAAAATAGCACCAATAAGTTCATTATCGATATTCAACAATTGATTCATATAAAATTAGTAACACTTTAATTTTGTTGGTTGAAATCACAGAACATTGAATAGACTAGAAGCGCTAGCCGGAGCTTGTCCTTTGAGTGAGAATGGCACCACCTCATCTACACTCCCTCCACTCCTTTGACCCCCTCATGCTTTCGCCTTTATGTTATTAATCTTTTTATCGAGTAACAAACGATATCTATGGCACATTAAATTTATTTAGGTACAATAAAAACTAACATTTTTCTATTGCATAAGTGTAATAATTCAACGTTTAATAAACAATACACGCTTCAAAAAAATTAAAGAGTCAAATTGTTATATTATGTTTTTGTCAATAATATATTTTCATATTTTTGGTTGTTTTCTAGTTATCCTTTAATTTCCGTTGGGATCTTTCTGTGCTTTCCCATTTAAGAGAACAAAAAAAAATATGAAAATACATCATTGGAAAAAATAAACAATGTAACAACTCTATCCTTTAATTTTTTTGAGGAGCGCATAATGATTTTTAAGGTTTTATATTGGGTGTAATTCGTCATATAAGTTCAAACGACAGTTATAAATTGGGACTTTAAATATTTAGATAACGTAGTTTATAATTATTTATTAGGTATTTTTTCTTAAAAATGTTATATCACAATTTTCAATGAACTTCATTTTCGTTTGGTACAATTAATTATTGGCCCTTAAATAAAACTAGCTTATTTGAAAAAAATCTAATTTTTTGAACACTGTCATTATTTTTTTCGGCCAAGAAACTCTTTTTTTAAATTCTAATATGATTTTTTTCAAATCGCAATTCTTTTTTTGTGTCTGTTTGCCCTTTTCCCTCAGCGAACTCTTGGTTGAGCACAGTTTCTTCTGAGTAACATTAAAACTTGAAGTCATTTGTTCAAGTTGGGAAGATGTTTGATTGACTTTATTTGTCAATTCACTCAACTTGTCGTCCTCAAATTTTAGCATTTTTTAAAATTTCTTTTTGTCGGGGGATTGAGCGTTTTTCACATCTGGAATCGGAGAGGTGTGCCTTTTAATTGCTTGTCTCTTCTAAAAAAAAAAAAATAGTAATACATAAACCTATCGTACTCAAAGTAACTGAAAAATATATTTACTACTTGAGTAACTTTAGGTTTCAGATATTCGGGAAAACTACCAAAAACTGATGGGACAATGCCATTTTTAAGTTTTACATAAAATGGAGACGTTCTGTCAAAATCCTCTTCTTTGAAGTGCTTGGAGCACAACCGTCTGGTTTTTGTGGGCTTCCAATTCTCTCTTTTTATTGCTTGAACCTACTTTTTTCGTTCAATTTCTTCTGACAGTAAGCTAACCCGAAAGAATAAAATAGGGAAGTCAAATTAAAAAGAAAAAAAAAACAAATTTTATAAAAACAATTTTTTCCTAAGAAATATTCCGAAAACTTTTTTTTTTTATACTTATAATAGTGTTTGCTTTGCAATTTTATTGAACCACAACAAAGATGTGGGTCGATCATTTAAATTCAACACGTATTGTTCTTTCTTTAGCATAATAAATAATAAGTAATTGTTAATGAGCTCTTTTAATGTTCTTTAAATTCTAAAAGAATATTATTTGAGAAAAAATTGTTTTATATAATGAAAGGAATAATAAAGTTACGTGTGAAATGTTATTGGAGGTACTGCTCGTTTATCGGACTTTTTTGTACAGCATCCAAAGGCGAAACAACAAGGCATATTGTAATTAAACTTATACAACAATAGTAACTCGAAAATAAATTACTAAGGAAGTAAAAAATATCGAAAGTGAATCAATAATAGAAACAAACAAGCGTACTAACAATAAAACGGCCTGATCGTGGTTAGAACTAACGTCCGAACTCCAAATAAAATAGGCAAAAAAAAGGGCCCATGGGGGTCGTCAAAGGAGAGGAGGAACACGCCTCAGAGCTGGTGCCATCCTACAACTAGCGTTTGCCGCTTCTAGTCTATTGAATGTTCTGTGGTTGAAATGAAACTTTGAATACAATTGACATCCAACAAGTAAAGGGAAGATTAACACACTAAGTTAATAGACAATTTAAAAAAATTGTAATGAGTAAATAGTATAATTTCAAAGGAAAATGTATCTTAAAATAAAATAAATCAATATAAATGTTTTATTAATATTTTCAACAATTGATTGAACAATTATATTTTAAAATAAAAGACAAACTCTTCTTTGTAACAATGATATAATGATATTACAATGAAATGGTTTCTTTAAGAAAAATAAAAATAGGATAAAAATATATACATGATGCCTTTAACTAAATTCACCACATAGACATTGATCTTTTCTAGCATTTAAGAAACTATGTACAAAATAAATGAATGCATATATAATATATATACACATAAACCCACTCTCAAAAAAAAATATTACTTCTATTCTTCTGTAACTTCCATGTCTTTGTCTTTAGATTTTTTTTTCTTTTTCTTTTTTTCTGATTTTACCTAAATAAACAAAAAAGTTATCCAAATTAGAAATAATTAAAACAAACTAATACTAAACAATTAAGTTATTGAACTTTCTTCTCTTCGTTCATTTCTAGATGAAATGATACCGAAGTATACATATTTCTCATAATTACATTCCTTATTCCGTAATAAAGCTCATGATAACTTGTATTTTTGTAAAATATTAAAAGGGAAACTCATGAACAGTAAAACTTGTAACTCAACTGGAAGTGACAACCTCGTTTAGGCACTTAACGGATAACGTTCATTTGATCAGCTCGAGCAACATGGCACACTATGAATAATTCCAAAAACATTATTACATTAGAGCCGAGTTAAGGTGCAGCAGATTGTCAGTGCTATGGGAATCTAGAATGAACTAGAAGTTAATATCCTGCATCTTGAAAACGAAACATTCCAATATCATAATTGTAACCTAAGATAAAAAACTGTAACAAGAAATAAAGGCAAGAATCAAGAACAATAACAAATTTTATTGGTTCCTCAGAACAATGTTTCAAAATAGAGATATACCCAGAAGTCTCAAAATAAGAGTATAGATAACAGCACTATGTCATGTTTTGTGGAGAGGCGTGGACACTAACCAAGCAGCAAGAGAAATTACTGAATACTTCGGAGGGAAAGATTATTTATACGTCCCAACCAAAGAAGAAAATTGTTTCTGTATAAAGAAATATAGGACATGACCTATATGGAAAACCTATATAGCAAAAAAAAACAAGAATATATGGTTGAACATTGAATGGATCAAAAAGAGATCTCAAAGCTGATCTCGGAGTGACATCCAGATGGAGAAAGAGGAGGCAGGCCTAGAATGCGACAGCTGCATGCTGTGAAGGTAGACTCCTGGGGGTCATGGAGAAGAGGCTTGGAAGATCGTGGAGAAAAATTGTTAAGGAGGCCAAGATCCTCGATGAACCATAGCGCCCTGTGAATCTCATGACCTATTTTTATGGTCTTTACTTACTTTAGTATAACAGATAAAATCATAAATCTGGTGAGAATTAAATTAATTTCTAGTGGAATTATGAGTGTAGCAAGTATCATCGATATTGTTTATCTTGTCTTGGCATAAGGAATAGGAGGATTAAAAACAAAATAAACTATGACTGAGAAAATCACCTAATTTGATGGTGAAGTTATTCTACTAATGACAAAAAAGAAGCAAATTGAGAGAAGTGAATAAAACAAATAAAGATATCACATTTCAGATTAACAAAATAGTCAAGAGTCTACAGACTATTACAAGGGGAAACAGGCTACATTGAAAATTACTTAGGATTTTTACCTACCAATACATTTTAGTAAATGAATTCTTATTATAAAAGAAGGGACTGCCATACTAATCCCTTACTGATAATAAAATAAAAAAATTATCTTCCGTAGTCTGCCTCAAACCTGATACCTATAGATCAACAGCCCAGCACACTATACTATCAACATCTAATAACAGCTTTTAATGCGAATGCTCCCATTGATGAAAATATTTTTAAATTTCTTAATGCACTTACTTCGACATCATTCTCAATATCATTAACCACAGATGAAGCAGGCATTTCCTCTTGTGGCATTTCATCATCACTAGCCTTGGTCTTCTTCTTCTTTTTCTTTTTAGGTTTTTCACTTGAACTTAGATCTTGAGCTGGAGATTGATTTGAAAGTTTTCGCTGCAAAATAAAATAATGAAATCAATATAAAGTAAACATAAGAGTGGAGAAAGCTTAAAATAGAAATGGGTTAAATATGCATTCAATGAAAATCATATCATTAATAAGATAATGACAAAAATAAGATTATAATACTAATCACCGCACTAATAAATAGAACTTATTTTAACGTGTGTTGACATTTCAGGGCTGAGAATTAACAATATAACAAACAAAAATTAAGATGTTAATACATTAAATAATTAGAAATAAAATGATAAGTTATTATACTAGGGAGAGAAAATAGCGTACAATAAAACATGGAAAACAAATTACTCGATACGTAAATATGAAGTTTAAATTAACTTTTCTAACCTTTTTATCAGCATTATCTCCATCTTCCCAAGAGGGTTCATCTTTAATTTCTTTTTTGATTGTGGCTCGATTTTTTTCAGATCTAAAAAAGAAGATAGATAAATTATAGAAAAGATGAAAAGGGAAATAAAACTATGATTAACCATTACACTAAATCAAATTTTTTTCCTCTAACCAAAATTATTTCACAAAAAAATAATAATTATTTCTCACTTAATTGTACTTTATATTTATCTATTTAAAAAATAAAATAAATTAACTTTCACAACTGTAAATATATTTTTTAGGGAAAATGATTATTTTATTCTTGTTAGAAAGGAAAATAGTTGACTGGATGATATAATGGAGGATGGAGATAGTTGGGGGGTGCAGTAAAAAAAAAAAAAAAAAAACACCAAATAAGTCAACTTACTTTATATTTGTGCCGACGTTTCAACCTACTTTGTATTCAGTCGGTAGTCATCTTCAAGGCCAATAGGAGAGGAGGCTGGGTGAACTGTGTCTACAGTACTCACCCAGTCTCCTCTCATATTAGCCCTGAAGATGACTTAGAAAGTAGGTTGAAACGTCAGCACAAATATAAAATAAGTAGACTTATATTTTTTGACTGCAAACCCCCCCAACTATCTCCATCCTCCCTTATTTTATTCTATTGGATTTAATTCTGACTAGATTTAATTCTCTTTGATGTATACAATTATGAACTAACCATACCATCTTAATTCTTTTTTTCCAATTAAATACTTAATTGGCAGTTACATGAGTGCAAGAAAAGGGGAAAAGGAAACTAAATGTATGATGGAAGTCATAACAAGACAGGCAATTGAAAATAACAGCCTGCATAAGGTTTCAATAACTAATATGATGCTGCAAGCTATGTAAAATATATACTCAACTATAAAAACATTCTTATTGTTAGCTTCATAACAAACATAATTTTATTAAGCTACATAAAGCAGTAAGCTTTATACTGAATAAATAAGGCGATAGAGTCACAGGTAAATGCAGATGAAACAACCCAAAGGAGGTAGGGTTACACTCTTCCTTTAAATACCATAAGTAAAACTAATTAATCAAATTTTAAAACTTAAACTTACCTGTATCTGAAGGTGATTTATTCTACAATGCATTCCTTTTTTCCACCTCAAAATATTTCACTATTTGTGTCTTTTATTTTCAAAATCACTAGCTTGAAAAACATTAATACAATAAAATTAAAACTACTTACGAATAATCTACGTATCCTTTCAGCCAGTCTGAAGGAGTATTTTCATTGGGTTTGCCGTATTTATCGAGAAGACCCTGCTTAATCAACTGTTTTTTCATGGTGGCCTGAACATAGAAATGAATAAGAAAATGCATCAAAAGATTAGTATAGGTAATTTAATAATCCATATAGTATATATATAATAGTAATACTGTAAGCATCTTTATCAAGTAAAAACACCATTTAAACAAATATTAGGAGTGTAGAAATATTGATGATAGAGAGACAGATTAATTTGAACAAATAAATTTATATAACAACTATCTTGAGATGTAAAATAAAAGGGTGTATTATATATATAGCAATATCTGTCATGTTAATCTTCTGAGGCATGTGAAGGAATAATAAAAAGTAATTAAGGGCCTAAAGGTTTCAAATGGGAATAGAGGACAAAATAGAAGATATGATGGGACATTTCTGAGATGGTTGTTACAGGAAAGGGCTACAAGGTTTTTAATAATTGTATCGAATTTGATAAGGTTATTTATTTAGAAAGGGTTACTTTTAAACGAAGTAATTCAAGCCAAATGCATCAGAAGGTTAAATTGATTTAATAAAAGTAAAACAGAGATATTAGAAGATGAAGCAAAAAAAATATATATACTTTAAATTAAAATATATTTTGAGTGAAAAATAGTTGACTGGATAATTCAAATGGTGGATTGAATTAGTCAGGGGGCGCAGTCAATGATAACACAAAAATTCAGCAAAACTTAATTGATCGTGCCAACCTACGTTGTAGGCCATCTTCAGGGTAAATAATGGGTGCGGTGACTTCTCACAACACTAAAACTGAACTGTTGACTGTTGAACAGTGTATGTTTATAACATTATTAGCTTGTAAGTTTTAGAATTTACTAAAAATCTTCACATTTCCTCAAATATCTTTATTAATAAGAGATAGAACAATAATTTTACCTTTTTACCAAGTCCCCACTTTTTCGGATATGTGTCACGATCCATCACAACCCTCTTAATTTTTGCTACAAATCCATGATCACAACTAGCAATTGTCGATGTTGTCATCATTGCAGTAGCTACAAAAATTAAGAAAACAATTAAAAAAAAAATTAAATATTAAAGAAGAACATCATTTAAGTGGTAGACTACAACCACAATTTACTAATTAAATCAAAATGAAGCATACATATTAATACATACAAAAGGGACGTTCCTAAAATGGCTGATATGGAAATTCATTGTAAGCGTCTGTTGGCTTTTTGAAGAGCCAGAAATAGGTTTGAATGCCTTATTCACATTCAAAATTTATTACTGATTATTAATAATATTTTAGCACATACAAATTTTAATAATAGCTTTGTGTAAATATGTTACAGATTATATAAATAATTTAAACCCATAATGAAGGGAATCAAATGTGAAAATAACAGATCTGGTGAACATGTTTAATTAAGTTAAAAATCATGTTGATAGTGTTTGGATACTAGAAATAATAGTAAAAAAGTATACATCAGTATGATTTGCGAGTAAAGAAAAAGTCAAAATAGCCATTCAAAAATTTAAAATCTCTTAAAACAGTGAGAATCGACATTACCAGTGGACAAATAAAAAGGGTACAATGAAGCTACAGTTACCTATTGTATACAAAAGTTCATCTATTGTTTAAATTAAAAAGATCCGGGAAAAAACAAAAGAATCAAAAGATTCTATGATTATTCTGATTTACAAAAAAGAATGGTTGTAATAAACTAGCACAAATTCTTGCTTCTTCTAGTATACAAAAAGCTAAGAACTTAATTATGGTATACTCTGAGCAAATTAATAGAAAATGTTTTTGGGTGGAACCTGTCATCGATGTATAAAATATTTTTTCACATAAAATAATGTAGAACAAATTAAAATATAATAGAGCTGTTGTTCATTAGCTTTATATTAATTTCAAAAATGATTATGATTTCATTGATGAACAACAGAGCCTGTGCTACATTTTGATTGAGCAGGGAATACTGCTGAAGATAGGATTTTTGACGGTAAACGTACAACCATACATTCCTAATCCTGTACGTTGCTATAACTGCCTCGGATTTTCTTACGTAACAAAAGATTGCAAAAAAGAATCAATCTGTGCAAACTGCGGTGAAAATCGACATACCGAAAATTCAAAATGTAAAAAAGCCACCAAATGTGCTAATTGTAGAGGAGAACATAATGCTCTAGACAGAAAATGCCCAACTTTTCTATTACAAAAAGAGATAAAGTCTATACAAAGTAATGAAAAAGTAAATTTTACTGAAGCAAAAAAAATCTTAAAAACCAAAAATCCCACCATCTTTCAAAAATCGTTCGTCTCAATAACAAAAAGCTCAAATAAAAAAGACGTAGGTATACAAGTAGACTTTACCCTTGCACATCCTATGCATAAAAATAATCCTATGGCTACCTTGCCAAACAAAGTAAATCCAAAACAAAACGTTCAGTATATTTCAGCTTCGGTCGGTACCGAGCCATCCCTCTCCCCACCTCCCACCTCTCTCCCTCCACAACCCCTCATTCCCATCCCAACTTCCGCTGAGGCTAGGCGTCAATCACCTGTCCGCAGCCCTCCTCTTCCTGAGGCCTCCACCAGTCCTAAAAACGATATAACATCTTCTCATTCCATGCCGACTGACCAGGACATCGTGAAAACAGACAATGAAGGGTATAAAATCCACACAAATAAAAGAGGGAAACCCAAAAAAATAATAACAAATAGTATCAATAATGATAAACAATTACTCTAAGCACAAACAAAAATAATATATTATTTTAAACCACACTTAGTAATATGGCTTTTCTCTTTTCAACTTTTCTCATTTCAAGTTAATATGACCTCTTCAAATAATATCATACAATGTAATTGTAATGGTTTAATTAGAAAACAAGAAGAACTAAAACTAATAATTGATAAATATCAACCAATAGCCATTTGTATTCAAGAAACTAAGCTGCTTTCAAGTAAAAATTTTAATATTAAGGGCTATAATATTTACAGAAACGATTTTGAAAATAATAAAAGGGCTTGTGGTGGTGTTCTAATCGCTGTTCATAAAAAACTAGTTTCGGAGTTGGTGATAGTAAATTCTTCTTTGCAAGCAATAGTTGTAAAAGTTTTTATTAAATTTCCTATTATTCTCGGCAATATTTACATCCCATCTGGAAACTTAAATGAGAAAGATTTTCTTAATTTTTTAAACGTTCTTCCCCCTCCCTATTTATGTATGAGTGATATCAACGGTCACCACACCTCCTGGGGATCCTCATACTGCTCTTCACGAGGAAATATTATTAGACGAATCATTGACTCAACTGACTCCATTATTCTAAATACAGGACAGCCCACATACTTAAGCCCAGCATACAATACCTTCTCCACCATCGATCTAACCTGGTGTTCGTCCAGCATATTCACCCATCTAAGTTGGAAGGTCTGCCAAGACCAATATTCTAGCGATCATTTTCCCATAGTAATCAGTTTTCCTTATGACAATACCCAAACAACAAAACACCCAAGGTGGATCACAGAGAAAACTGACTGGACAAGATTTCAAAATAATATAACTATAAATGTTTCCGATTTATCATCAGCAAATAATAATAATGAAATGAACTATCAAATTACATCAGCAATTTTGGCATCAGCAAATGGTTCTATTAGGAAGAGCTCAGCTAACATTAATTCCAAAAATAAAAACATCCCCTGGTACGACGATGACTGCAAAGCAACAATTAAGAAAAGAAGAAGAGCCCTTAAAGTATTTCAAAAAGAACCTACTCTAAGTAATCTAATAGAGTATAAAAAATCCCGATCAATATCTCGCAGAATAATAAAAAGCAAAAAGAAAGAGTCCTGGGAACAATTCCTAAACTCTATCTCAACCGATACTTCACCAAGATTATTTTGGAAAAAAATTCAGAGTATCACAGGGCATTATAAGGACTACCAGCCCTCACTTTTAATAGGCAACAACATTGAACAAAATCAAGAATTGTTGGCTGAGCATTTTGCAACATACTATTCAAACCTCTAATCCCCTCAAACACCTCCGTCGCTAGAAAATACTGAATTAGATACCACCGAAAATGAACCTGAGCATACATACAACACCCCTTTCACCAAAGCTGAACTATTGAACTGCATAAAAGAGCTGAAATCTTCCACACCGGGAGCAGACGAGATCCATAATGATATGCTAAAGAATTTACCAAGCCAGGCTTTAAACACGCTTCTTGCCCTTTACAACCATATATGGTGCACTGGAGACTTTCCAAGCATCTGGAAGAGAGTCATCATAATCCCAATCCTAAAGCCAGGTAAAAATAAACTGCAACCTTCTAGTTACCGGCCTATCTCACTCACCAGCTGTTTGTGTAAGCTTTTGGAAAAAATGGTGCTTAAACGACTAACCTGGATATTAGAAGAATACAACCTAATATCTGAAGTACAGAGTGGATTTAGAACTGGTCGCTCTACGTTAGATCATCTGGTTAGTTTAGAACATGAAGTACTTGACTGCTTCGCTGAGAAAAAAGAATGCATAGGTATTTTTTTTGACATAGAAAAAGCCTACGACAACTTAAATCCATCACTAGTACTGCAACAGCTAAAAGAATGGAATTTCTGTGGTCGACTTCTCGTGTTAATAAAAAACTTCTTGAGGGAATGTACCTTTCAAATTAGGGTGGGTAACCATCTTTCCTCAATAAAATTAATGACAAATGGAATACCGCAGGGAAGTGTCTTGAGCTGCGCCCTTTTTGCTATTGCAATTAATAAAGTAACCAATATAATACCAAAATCTATTAAGACCTTTCTTTTCGTCGACGATATAGCCCTCTTACTACCTTTCAGAAATCAAAGTAGAATGAAAACAACAATACAAAACTGTATTTCAAAACTGGAAACATGGTCCGCTCAATCTGGATTGAAATTTTCAACCGAAAAAACAAAATGTCTCCTTTTTTCAGAACGCAGGATACCAACTTCTCCTCCAAAATTAACATACAGAGGCATAAACCTTAATTTTGAAGAAAAAGTTACATTTCTAGGCTTAATTATTAACAACAAACTTGACTGGAAAGATCACATTAGATGGCTGAAAGAAGAGTGTGTAAAAAGATTAAACATACTGAAAGTTCTGGCTGGAAGCACTTGGGGAACAGACAGATCCAGCATGTTAAAGGTTTACACCAGTTTAATAAGATCAAAATTGGATTATGGCAGTTTTGTCTACTCATCAGCAAATCTCAAACTGCTTTCCACTTTAGACTCAGTCCATCACGCGGGGATCCGCATTTCAACAGGTGCATTCAGATCTAGCCCTGTAAACAGTCTATGCGTAGAAGCCGGTCTTGCTCCGCTAGCTGTCAGAAGACACCAACTCGCTTCTGGATACATTGGAAGACTAAAATTCAATAATAATAATCCAGCATGGAAATATATTTTTAATATTAATACAAGAAGATATACAGAAAACCCAAGACTACCAGCCCCACTTGGAATACGTGCAAGAAGCTATATAGAAGAAATCAAGAATCTTCAAACAAACACAGATGAAAACAGCTACCCACCTTGGACCTTGAAACTACCATCGATAGATTTAAGTCTCAAAAAACACAATAAGAACACCACATCAGAACACACATATCTTTTAGAATTTAGAAAAATCTTTGACAAATACAGAAATAGCCAACACATTTATACAGATGGATCTAAATCAAACCATAACATTGGAAGTTCTATAATTTTCGGTACTAACACAATTAAATATAGGCTGCCACACACAACCAGTAATTTCACCGCAGAATGTTACGCAATCAAAGCAGCCCTATATAATATTATGCAATGTCAAGAAAAAAAATTTGTTATTTTCACGGACTCATTATCTGCATTAATGGCTTTCAAGAACATATATACGAAAGACAAAGTAATTAAAAATGCCCAAGCTTACTCGACAATGATCAAAAACATGGACAAGGAGTTGGTATTCGTCTGGATACCATCTCACATGGGAATAAAAGGCAATGAAGCGGCAGACCGAGCAGCCAAGAAAGCAGCATCATCCCCGACCATAACAAATGTTTATACCATATCGGACATTTCACAATATCTAAAACACCAAGCACTCATGACGTGGATACAGCTGTGGGAAGCAACTGATAAAAATAATAAATTGAAAAATAAAACCGTGGGAAAGTTCCTGCCGCAGCAACAGAAGAGAGGAAGTAGTCATCACGAGACTAAGAATCGGCCACATGCGGATGACACACGGATATTTGATTGAAAAAGACGCACCACCAAAGTGCGGAAGTTGCTGGGTGCAACTAACTATCACCCACATCTTGGAAGAATGCCCCCTGTATGAAACATATTTTCATGGCTTGGGGATTGATAGGAAAACCTCGACTATCCTGGGAAATAACGCCGCAAATATAGACAAGGTGATAACCTTTCTTAAAGAAAATAATATTTTCAGTAAAATATAATAATTATAAGTTAAATGGAAATAAAAGTTGAACCAAAAAATAATAAAGGACTAAATATTGAATCAAAAGAAGAAAGAGGCTGATAAATGAATAAATAAATAATAAAATAAACATTTGAACAAAAAGAAGAAAGACGCTAATGACCATAGATGTTGTGCGTCTATAAGCAATAAAACCTAACCTGAAGAAGTTATTTAATTTAATAAAAATGTGCATAACCAAAAAACTATAATAAGATAGGATATATAATTATTTTTTTGATAAATTTGAAGTTTGTTCAAATTTAAAACTAAGTGATACACTTTCACCTTCATTATGTTAAATTTATTTATAAAACTATCAGTTTGCACTTAAATCTAATTTTGATTTTCCCCTATTAAACATGTTTCCATTGGGTGATTTAGTAGGAATTAAAATAGTGCTGTAAGGGTTGCAGATTAAACATATTTTAGGCAAAAATAACTGCTTCACTCATTAATTAGCCAAAATGATTATACAATAATTCTTAATAATAATTGAAGGGTTACTAAAGGTGATCAATACCTATACAAATAGCTTCTCCTTTAGTTGTCATAACTACTATTTCTTCATCCAATTCAATACCATCCTCATACTTCAAAACTCCAGGTAACATAATTTTGGCACCATAACAAACAGCATTCACCTAGATGAAAATAAGACTTAATAAAATACAATTATAAAAAAATTTTTGTTGTGATAATTAATGCACCACATTAACCAAAAATATATTGCCGTAAAATTAATGTTAAATATCTGTTACACTTGTAATTATGCAATGAATTTTACAATACATCATAGTCAATGTCAAACCAAAATAATAAGAATAGGGAAAATTTAAGACTAATTCATTTGTTTTATATCAATAGCTATTATATCGCAAATAATCTCTTGAATGAAAGTTTTAACTAACTAAAAAGACAAATAACTTCACTATAACTTTGCGTATCTCAAAAAAATATGAATTTTCTCTGAGCTGTCATATATTTTTTTTTTTAATCTTTTAACTTGGAGAAAATGAAAGTCTATACATGTTATAAAACAAAGTCCTCGGCCGCGTTTGTACACGGTCAACTCAATAATTACTGCACGGATTTTCATGCGGTTTTCACCAATTGATAGAGTGATTCACCAGGAAGGTTTAGGTATATAATTAGTCGAGGTTTTGTGTAAATGGGTTGGAATACCGATGGGGTTCACCGAAGACGCTGCCTAATCCCATGCAAGGTAATAAATTGTATATAAAGAAATATTTAGTTTTGTTTTTATTTTTATAATTTATACAATACAGTACATTAGCTGAGATGGGAAGAAAGAAAATCAAGACTCCCAAAGAAACCTAACCAATGATATTCGCGTGGTCCTTAGTGGTTCGTGATAAAAAGAAAAAAATACATTACACATACAAATTGTCTTGGCATACTATGCCTTATTACTCCAGCAAAGCTGGGGTGGGCCACAAATAAGTTAATAAACCAATGTCCATGTGGAATATAAAAATATATTGTTAATCCAAAAATTATACTTAGAGCATATAAATAATATCAAAAGAAAGAAAATTACCGCACTATCTTTCATTACAATCCTTTTATAATGAATAAGTAATCCTTCAAGTGGTCTAATAACTTTCCTGAGGTAAGTTTCATCACGGTGGTTATCATAAATCCATTGTGCATCCAAAATATCATGCATAGTATACATTCCACTATCTTCAGAATTGAAACCTGAAATTTAAAAATTTATAAGCATAAAAATCAGAACTTATTCAGACAAACAAAAGTATAATAAGCCACTAGTTAAATACAGGCTGTTGACTAATTTATACCAATGACAGAACTTGGGAGAAGTATATTGAAAGTGAAGGATCCATGAAGGATTAATACAAGTATTTTTAATAATTTTTTTGATGGTAATTTAAATTTAAACCTTCACTGACATTTCATATGTTACAGCCTAATATATACAGTCCGTAAATAAAATTTTAATACAACTTGCCTGATTTATTTCTTCGTAATTCAATCATTTGGCCACCAACACCTAACAATAAACCTATATGTACACATATGGTACGAATATATGTACCAGCTTCACATTTCCACCATACAACACCTAGAAACAGTGAATAATGTAATTAATTCAATAAAAAACTAAAACGATAAAAATAATCAGTAAATATTATTAAAATAATTACCTATTCGCTTAGAAGGATCATAATCAATAAGTTTACAATCATAAATTGTTCTAACTCTCAACTGTCTCTTAACAGCAGAAATAAGAGGAGGTCTTTGAAACTGCGTAGATTTGAAGATATCAATTGCCCATTTCACCTGAATTAATTATTTAGACAAAAGAGTAACTATTAGCAAAAATCATAAAAACATACATAATATATATTGATGGATTAAATTTATATAATAAAAGAAGGACATACTCGATCTTTATCTTCAATAGCTTCATGAAGTTTAAAAACACTAATATATTCTTTGCCAGCTGATTGCTGGGATTTGACAAGTCGTGTTGCTCTTTCAATACAAACAACCAAACAACCTGCACAGAAACATATGATATTTATAAATAACCATAATTACCTTAAATTATTATATAATACAAGCTACAATGATTTATCTAGAAGTTACGCAAAGATCATATTTTAGATATTTCTCAAAAATGTAATTAATCACATAAAAAAAGTTTCCCTAATGTAATTCATTTTACAAGTTGTGCATGATGGTTCAACCACAGGCTTTAATTTAGAATAACCTGGAAAAACTACATAGGGTAGGTTGTTTATAATAAAATGTCATCCCACTCTCTCTCTCTCCATGTCTTTATGTTGTTAATCTCATTAGAGAGTAATAAGTTACTGTTATTAGAGAACATCTATTTCATTATTAATATGTTTAAGAACAAATTAACTTTATAACATCAAACATACCAAAATAATTAATGAAACGTGTAATCAGTCAAAAGATACCGCCTTATAAAAATTTATTTCAAAGTTAAAGATATTTAATTCCAAGTACATGTTTATGTTTTCATTCAATTTAATCACATATATTGTACTATATTTAATTATAGGTTTTACTTTTTCTAATATTTTAAAAATATATAATTATATTCCGAATTTGTTGGTAGAAGATTGTTGACTGGCATTAGTAGAATGTAAAAAGTCTCTATATCATAAAAAAAAATTCTGATGTATAATAAATTTATAAATATTGATGGCCCCAATGTACAAAACGACATGTCAACAACTGAGGTTTACAAGAGAGCGTACTGAAGAGTGATTTGAACTTTCATTGCGCTCTCCTGTAACCTCACTTTTTGAAATGTCGCTATGACATGACATATAAAGTGACATGTCAAAAACTGAGGTTTACAGGAAAGCGTAATGATGAGTGATTTGAACTTTCATTACGCTCTCCTATAACCTCACTTTTTGACATTTGTACGTAGAAATCATCGATATGAAAGGTGGAATAAACTAAAAATGGGCCATGAAAGATTGAATTTGACTTAATAAAATAGAATATCACACAACTGACCTGATGTCTTAGGGTCAAGAGTTCCTGAATGTCCTGTTTTTTCTACACGAAGAATTCTTTTGATCCATGCAACAACTTCATGCGAACTTGGATTAGAAGGTTTATCAAGATTTATATAACCTGATCGAATATAATCAGTGATATTCCTTTGCAATGGTGAAGAACCATGAGTCAATGGCGTAAAATGATTTGTTTTAGTGTGCAACTGGGTATAGTTCTGAAAAATACAATAATAATAATAAAAAAATACGTTTCTTAAAAAAATTATATAACTGCTCAGTACAAACTATAAAAAACTCAAATCACCAATATATATACTTGTACGTTATTTTCGTATTTCAAGCATTACTAATATGTTTGTAAATATTTAATAATGAAATAAAAAAATGACAGAATGCTGAATCAGATGAAATGAATTGTTCGAAAATTTGATGCTATTCTATGGAATGTACACTTTTCAAGGTAAAAAAAATTATCTTTTTTTCTTCTAGACTGATAGGTAATTAGAAGGATATATTTACTGAGAACAAATGAAGGAAATATTAGAGATGTTTTGCCAGAGGGGATTTCTAGGTTTGTAGATTTTAGGTAACCAATATAGGTGAGGAAGTAAGGATTGTAGGATATAAATTTGAATTGTCAGTTAATTTATTTAGTGATGCGGAAATTCTGAAAATGATAAATAAATTTGGATATTAAAGAACTAATGGGAAAAGGTTTTTGTCAGTCAATTCTATTTAGTCCACAACTTTGGTCAAATTGGTTTAAGAAAGCTTTGTGAAAGAAAGAGATAAAACTTTACCCTTAACTACTGAGGAGAAATTTTTACCCACTCTTACTGACATGGGGTCCATGTGGACCTGATATTTGAATAGGTTTTTTTTCTATATCAAGAATATTATCAAGAAATACCAAATAATTAATTATACTATATTAATATAAGTATGTATTTATTTAAAAAAAAGAAAGAAAAGGAAAGTAGTGGGAGTGGGGAATGACATGTCACAGCTTGCACGGGAGGAAGGAAGACAAGTGTACTGCGTACAATTCCAACCGGACCCCACCTCAATGGTTAAGGATTAAATCAGTTGAGCATATCTGCAGAATAATTTCTGTAGTTTTTACATTTAAAAGTACTTTGTGAAACTTAAACTTACAATAAACTAAGTTGGTATGAAATTTCTTAGCTAAATGGAAATGAAGACTATTCTCAATGTGTTTTAGAAAAACTGTATTGGACCTGTATTTCTAAAAGAAATACATTAAACATAATCAAAATATTGCATAGCATTTGTCGATGGAAATGATAATACTCATACACATATGTAATCAGTACATATCTGCCAACTTTAGCTCTATTTATATCACCAAGAGTGTAGCAATTCTTTTTTTTTTTTTAATTTCTAAGTGATAATAAGGCCAACAGTCGGCAAATAGCATGCAGCGACCTGCACAAGATGGTGATAACTAAATAGGAATCAATGAAGATTAAACAATTTAATGATAGAGATGCCAAGAAAATGGTAGAACTAGGCCTGTCTAAATTGAAAGGAGTGACATCACGTTCTTTACCCCAGATTTCCATAACTTAATAAGCTTAAGCAATGAATGGATTTACACTAAACTTAGTTAATCTTAGCAAGGTATATACCTCATTTTTAAAATACTAGTGAATATTCAAAAATATTGATAAATAAGGTTTATAAATTGTAGGGCACGAGTGTTTCATCTGATTAATCAGGTCTAAGTTTGCTGTTCATGGTAACTTAGTTTAAGGGTCTCAGTAGGAGAGGATGTGAACTTTAACTAACTCTTATAAAGTATAAAGATTTATATCAAAAGAAATTATTAAGATTTTGACTATAGCAAGGATCCCTAGACAACAATATTAAAATCATAACTAACAGCTAATAGTTACTAATTAGAATATCAACAACTTAACAATGCTACAGTGGGTGCTATAAATATTGCCTAATTTGTTTAATTAGGATAGAGATTTTCAACAAGTACCTGACCTGTAAAGGCTTGGGACCATTCGTTTAACATCCCTTCCGAAGGACGGCATAGCTAAGGATTTTTTACTCCCTACAATATAATATCAATCATATTAATATCAAGAAAATATTGTCTCAGATTAAGGTCGACCAGAAAGGATCCAATAGTTCTCAAAACCAAAAATTAAAAACTAGTTTTTAAAACGACAAAAACAGTTCTAATTGATGATGAAAACCAGGCTCTTCTGCTATGGGTCCATATGTTAAGATCATAAAAATAAAAGAGAAATCATATCAATTAAAGTAAGAATCAACTGATGTTTATATAATTTAGATAATCATGATAAATCAGCCAGTAAAATACAAACTATAACTTATCAAGTACTGTGGTACATAATCATTAATGGTAAATATCAGCTAATCAGATTGGAAAGAGGGGGGAACAGGACACTAAATATCAAAGATAGGGATTCTTGAAACTGCATAGCTTAATAAAGTAAAATAAAATAATACCTTCATTAAAAGAGGCCAGTGTGCACTGTGAACCTCTGGTATTTCAGTGGATGGCTTTATATGAAATTCACCTTCATCAGTAAAATCTTCAAGACTTTTCATTTTTTTGGACTTTTTCTTTTTCACCTCGGTTTCTGAAATAACGAAACTAGTTAAAAATCTATAATAACACAAATTAGACGTAATTGAACTGAAAGCTTACCCATCTCACACTTGGATATGAACCACCAAACTAGAAGTGAAGCACGTGCTAAACAAGCCGCCGGGTGTTTACCAACACTGAATCGATACACATGGAAGACGAGTGTCATAAGATTGTATTGTGAAACCCAGAGAAGTATATAGAAGAAAAAACTAATGCGATTACATGATTAACATTGATTTATACATTTAAATATAAATAACCGTATAATATATTTTTTTTTAATTTAAAAAATATATTTCTTTCCAATGCGATTTATCGCACTTACTAAAATCGATACATAGTTGGCAGGTTATCGGTTTGTGAAGTTTTCATAAGTGCTACCTTTGATTGTAAATTTTAAATATTTGATTCTAACTGATTAATAATCTTCAAAATGCCTAAAGATAGACATGGACGTACAAGACTATCAAAAAGTGTTCTTGAAATGAAGGTACGTTTTATAATTTTAGACAACATCCTTATAATCAAACCAATAATGTGTTGGGAAACAGGACATATCAAAAGCCAATGTGCTTTAATCACTGTAATAATTATAACAGCTAATGCTTTTTAATTTTAAGGGAATCTTAAGAACTAGAAGAGATTAATAAAAATTTTAAATGTTACCAAGTAAAAGCTGTAAAAACTGTTTAAAGTTATCCTATAACTAAAAATTTTAATCTTTACAGACCACCTACCTAGTTTGTTTTATAGAAGTAGAAAAGGACTTTTAACACCAATAAGAAAAAAATTAAAGTCTTTAAATTAAGAATACTGTTTGGCAATAGTCGAAAGCCTCTTTGAGTTTCTTGTATTATTAAACCCTCGAGCTTTAACATTTTAAAGTGGTTAAATCCCTGTTTCTGCACAATAAATATGTACTGGCCTAACTATTTTATAAAGTTAGTACTTTTAAATATTAACATTTGAATTTATTGTTTGACCACAAATTATAATGAGGATAGGATGGTCTGGACGGAGGTCTATGAAATGAATGACAAACAAAAAAATACATGTAATACAAGGACGTAATATAAAAAAAAAAATCTAATTATGTTGACATATTTTGACTATCGTGTTGTGGATGGCCAACATAAATGATCATGTTAGACTTATTAAAGTTAAAATTGACTTGAAATGGTCTTGAGTTATTGCTAGTAATAACAAAGTACATGGTAAAGTGTAAGTAAAAAATATATCAGAATAAATTAAGTTGTGTAAGTTTACAGAAATGGGGTACACATAAATTGGTATCATGTTTTGGAAAGAAAAAGAAATCAAGAAGGAAGATTAAGTAGAATATCTTTTTATGCTTTTATTTTAATATGTATTCAAAATGTACTGTGTTGGTTGTGTTGGTTGGTTCAAAATGTAATGATTATTCTATTAAGTATTTCCCATCATCATGCTCAGTAATCATATTAAGATACAGGGAATTTGAAATTTTTGTTGAGCGTTAAATGATTTCAGATTGTTGTGTATACATAAGTACCAGTAGTCTATAAGTAGATGATGAATATCAATTTAAAGTAGCTCTCTCATAATGAATATATGATCTTCATTATTATAGAATGCTGAGATGTTTGTATGCAAAAACATGTTAATTTCAAGAATTGCTAGTTCGATTTGAAAGTTCTTTTCCTGTCATAAAGGGTATGAGAGTCACAAAATTCTTAATTTTGGTGTCGGGGGGTTGATCATTTATATTATTAAAGAGGTTGATATAATATATCTGTCAGTTTGATGGACCAGTGGTTTTTGTATGATACAGTTTCCTCATATTTCTAATTAAGAAACCAGACGGTGCTGGATTTTCCTGTCATTTAGGCAACCGATTGAGAAAAAATGAATTGTTATTTAGAAAATAACTATCATTAGTAATGAATTCATATACTGTAAACTGGAACATACTAACATAGAAACATACTAAACAAGTAGGGAAACCTACAATATTTTCCAGAGATGAGGAGGAACTTTTTGTTTCGTACATTGAAACATTAAGTGATTTTGGCTTCCCGATAACTACGGAAGATCTTAGGAATGTGGTCAAAGTTTACTTAGAGAGAACTAGCCGTGAAGTTGAAGGTTTTCAAGGGAATAAGCCTGGTTTTGAGAGGGTAAAACATTTCTTGAAACGGTACCCCAGATTGAAAGACCGCATAGCTTATAATATAAAAAGAAGCCGAGTAGCAGTTACCGAAGATATCCTTCAGGATTATAATAAAAACTTTCAAGATGTCATCAAAGTAGTGCCACTGTAAAATATTTGGAATCTTGACTAGAGCAATTTGGCAGATGATCCTTCGAATAAGAGAGTTATTTGTCACCTTGTGACTTAATACCCTGAAAAACTGTGTAATTTTTCGAAATCAAGCACCTCTATTATGCTTTGCGACAATGCGGCTGGTGAAATATAACCACCGTTTGTTGTATACAAAGCTATCCAGATGTGGAACCTTTGGACCAAAGGTTGACCTAAAAACACTGGCTACTTTAGCACTAAGTCTGGGTGGTTTGATGGACCAGCTTTTAATGAATGGTTTGAAAGCTTATGCCTGCCACGACTTAAGAAAGCAGAGGGGAAAGCAGTTGTGATTGCAGATAATCTTACCAGTCACTTAAATACCAGTATTCTTAGAAATGTAGAGAAAACAATATAAATTTTGTATACCTTCTTCTCAACAGCACCCATTTGACCCAACCATTAGATGTAGCTGTTTTTAAACCAATGAAGGTTACTTGGAGGAAGATCTTAAGTGACTGGAAAAATACTCCAAACGGTATAAAAAGTAGGAGTTTTGCCTAAATCTGTTTTTCCTTCATTGCTGAAAAAACTTATGGAAGACTTAGAGCTCAACATGAAAAACAATCTTCAAAGCAGATTTACAAAGACTGGGATATATCCATATGACATACAACCTTTATTGAACAGAATAGGTCAAAAGGCAGTTGAACCCTCAGCTGTGAGCACAGCATTTTTAGAGCTTGTGCAGAAAACCAAATCCATTGTAGGTGAAATGTGCACTAACACTAAAAGAAGGAAGATGATACAACTTCCTGCAGGTAAAAGCCTGTCCAACGAAGAAATGGTAAATCTCTGATACTCTGATTTCTCCTATAGCAAGGCCTCTAATAAAAGAGTGAAAACTAAAGCTAAGAGGCCCCTTAAAAAGAAAGATCGCAGATGTTATAAGAGCAGTGATGAGACTGATGATATTTTAAATGAAATGGAATTAAATCTCAGTAAAAGTTCAGATGAAGACTGGGAATCCTTCCGGAAAAAAGCAACTTGAGTTGATGGAAGAAGAAAACAAGAAACCAAACCAACCATGCATTCAGCCAATAAAAAAGGGACTGGACTCCTTTGTGATTGTGATTTATGAAGATGAATATTATCCAGGCGTTGTTGGAAGTTTTAATGAAGAAGTCAGTGCTATAGTATGTCGAAGACACCGAAAGGGAACTGGAAATGGCCAGAGAAAAAGGACTCAATCTTTTACACTTGGGAAGAGATTGTTGGTAGTATTAATCAGAGAGAGAACAAAATTAATAAGAGAGGCGTGTTCAGCATACCAGAAATCATTCCTGATTTTTACCAATTTATATACCATGCATGTTTTTATAATTTAATAACATGTTTTTGTATTCTTTTCATGATGTTTAATATAGATGTTTGTAACTATGGGATTTTTATTCTCATAAATATTCCCACATTGCATTTATTAAAACCCTTGTTTGTGTCAGACACTTCATAAGAGTTGCACTACTCAAATTAAGTGTTTACTTTACCCCAGTTCATTTCTACTATAAAGAATCAATTACTTTTTCTAAGTGGAGCAAAGTTACCCGAACCACTGGTTTAACTTTAAAATAAATTTAAAAAAGAAAAACATAGTAAACTAGTCATCTAACTACTTTTATGTTTTCTTTGTATAGTTTTTATTTAATTAGAACCGATCCTGATCATTTCTCTCCAATAACTTTTGTAACAATTGTGATTTTTTGCCCCGGTTTACCGGTATTCATTTTATGTGGATTTATTTCTTTAATCTTCACTAAAGTGGAATTGTTAATTATTTAAAATACATGTAGTTCTATAAACAAATAAAAAGTAAATGATTATTACCAAAGGCTTATCTGATTGAAGTATGTATTTTTAAAATCTTATAGTTTTGTTATGAATTTGCGGACAATAGTAATTAGTACATTTTTGCAATTCTGTAAAAAATGAATTTTCTTCTCTTTTATTCTAGTTTATGCAAAGAAGTAAACAACGAATTCAGGCTGAAGAGGAAGCTGAAGAAGGTAGAGCAGTTCATGTAAATGAAATTACTGAAGAAATGAAAAATGCTCAGTATGTCAAAAGATATTTTATATATTATTAGCATAACATTATTTATTTATATCACTTCTTTTATCAAAATGAAAACTACAAGAAGTTTGTAAGAAGTAAAGTGAAAATGTTGGTTTTTTTTTTTTAACTCAAAACTATTTAATAATTGTGGAAAAATGATCGATGCTACCAATAATAAAAAAAAATTGGTCTTTTTAGCTAAACTAATAATAACTATATTTAATTTAATATATAGATACATGTCTTTATGAATATTTCTACTTTTTTTATTCAGGAACAAGTTTACCATTATCTCAAGCTATGTCCCATGCCAAGATTTAATTGTAGGGAGAGTTTCCTATGGTGGAATGAATCCAGAAATTGAAAAACTCATGAACAGGAAAGAAACTGAACCGATTCCAGATCAATCTAGTATGGAGAAGGATATATCAAATTGGGAAATGTTGAAGCTTAATGGAGTTGCTCAAAGTATGGCAAATAAGTTCTCCACAAAAAAATCAAGAAATAAAGCAATGAAACGATTGAAAAATGAAAAATAAAGAGCTTATTATTTACATATTATTTATTTTAAGTATCATTTTGTATATGTTGTGGGATTAATTTACATGTGTGGTAAAATATACATATTTTACATAATGTTAAATGTTATCTTAGAATACCATGACGTTTAAGTTTTTTAGAATCAAGTATACCAACACTACATAAACATACAAGTGCAGCTCCTTGTTCAGCCCAACGCTTATTTTTCTCCCTGAAAATAAAATAGATCTGTTAATGAATACAATTTTATAACTTTAGGCAAAAAAATATTGTAGTTCTGCCGACTATTTGTACCTCTAAAAGACAATTCATGTAACGAAGAGCTTATTTAAGTAGCAAATTTACTTAACTCCGAATTCAAATAATAATTTTAATAACCCTATTAAAGTGTGATACACATATTTATTTGTTTGTTGTATATATTGTGTAATTTTAAACTGATGCAAGTAAATTTGTGTTAAAAGGTAATGCATTTTATTAGTTTTACCAATTAACTTGTTCTGAAAGAGGTTTAATTAATGTTAATAATTAATGTTATATGTTTTTACTTTATTAATGGAAAAGAAAAAGACATGTTATTAAAACTGAATGCACATAATTTAAAATCTTGCTAATAAATAATTCTATAATATCTTTAATTCTATTCACATCCAGTTTATCAATGGAGGAGAAGAGAGAGAAAGGAGGGACCGCCAAAGGCAACCAAATCTGGTATTAATCATTCTGCTACCTAATATTATTTTTGAAAAATATAACTTCAGTTCATCAAGAAAATTTTAAAATTTTTAAAACAATCATAACATAGAAACAAAATACAGTAGAACATCTTTAATCCGGCATTCTATAGTCCGGAATTGTCTATAATGAAATATCAAAGCATCAACGGCAATAGACAAAAATTATAGAATTGTCTTCAAAATGAACATGGGGCGACCTGTGGTCTAGTGGTTAGCGTAAAAAACTACTAAAGCCAAGATCGCGGGTTCGTAGCCCGGCAGGTGGCCCTAGGATTTTTTAAAGGGAGTGAAAAATCCTTAGTTACGCCGTCCTTCGGGATGTTAAACTGTATGATGTCAGGTACTCGTTAAAAATCCCTATTCTAATTAAATCTGGATAGACAAAATTTATAGCTCCCAATATAGCATCGTCCGATTAGCCATAGCAGCAAAAAGTGACGTTAAATGAACAAATAACAAAATTGTAAAGTGAGCAACTCGACAGCTATCGCCGACACTCAAGAGCCACAAAGCGTCATGCTCTGAGTGGTAAACTTGAGTGGGCTCACCATCGTGACTGTTCGGCAAATCTCGGATTCACTCGTCTCCCGGCATGTACATTCTTCACTCACCAGTACAGTGGAATGCCAATGCCATGCCAACTTTATTGTTCAGTCAGTGGTTTTATTTCTGAAAAGTGAGTGTGTTTTATGTACGATTGCACTCTACAGTATTAGACTGCTAGAATTACATACTTATTGTGTTGATTAGTTTTTTTCTGTAAATATACTGTATCATGTTTTCAAAATTGAAAAAAAATGACGGCAAGAAGCCTACATAGAAACGGAAGCATATAACCCTAAATATTAAGCAAAAATTAGGAATAATTGCAAAATTAGATCGAGGTGAAAATCGTACTGCTATTACAGAAGAATTCAACATTGGTTCATCAACCATCAACCATATAAGGAACCAAAGAGCCAAACTGGAAGCATTGTTTCAAAAATGTAAACAACTAAGTCGTTGAAACGAGACAAACAACAAAGAAACCAAAAAGCGAAAATCTCGATAGCAATCTTTGCATATGGTTTTCAGCCAACAGGTCAGAAGGCAAACCTGTTAACTGAACCTATGCAACCTATGCTAATTGAAAAAGCGAAACTCTTTGAGCAAGAATTGAATCTTGAGGAGGATAAATGTACGTTTTCAAGTGGTTGGCTACATAAATTTAAGGTTATGTATGATCCGAAAGTTAGATTTTTCAGGATAAGCCAAGTCTGCTGACGAAGTTGCTGCAAATGAGTTTAAAATATTTTTTCAAGATTTCGTTGAAAAAAATTACTTGAGTCAATTCCAAGTGTACAATGCAGATGAAACCTGCTTCTTATGGCGCTGTTTGTCTCACTCCACTTTAGCAGGTCATGGCGAAAAAAGTGCCAGAGGTTTTAAAAGGAACAAAGACAGGATTGACAGTCTTGTGTTAAGTGAATGCGTTTGGTGACTATAAACTTAAACTGTTCGTAATAGGCAAATACAAAATACCCAGAGCATTTAAGGGCCTTGCTCATCTACCAGTGCATTATGCAGCTCAAAGTAATGCTTGGATGAGTGTACAACTGTTCAAAGACTGGTTGTTTGACCAGTTTGTACCATCAGTAAAATCTCATTTTGTCAGTTTGGGAATACCAGAAGATACAAAAGCCTTTCTTTTGCTAGACAACTGTAGGGCACATCCCTCTGCCAATGAACTTACTTCAGTCATGCACCTTCCTCCAAATGTCATGGTCTTTAATTTAGTCCATGGACCAAGGTCTCATTCAAAACTTTAAATGCAAGTACAGAGGCTCATTCATACAAGAATTGGTTGTTTCCAAGTCCAGTGTTAAGGACTTTCAAGCCAAGTTTAACATAAAAGATTTTTATAGCAGCATTGTCATGGAATGATGTCCAGAACGAAACGGTTAAAAGATCATAGAGAAAACTGGCTAGGTGTTATGAACAATGACGATGTTCCTAATGAGAATGATCCTATTGAAGATGATGAAGACGTAGGCCTACAATTAATCTGGTAGAGATTAAAGAAAAAACTAGTGAAATGAGTGAGCTGAGAATTTTTCCAAGCACTGAAATCATTGAGTGGTCAGAGATTGATTTTGATTGATGATGATTGAAGTCCTCTCACGATTTGAAGAAATTGAATCCATAGTTCAAAGTGTTCTGAATCAAAAACCAGTTCAGGACGAATCAGAAAGTGACGATGAAGAAGTCTCGGAAACAAAAGTTGTGTCTTAAAACGAAACAAGTGAAGCAATCAACACGTTTGTAAAATTTGCTGAGTCAAATAAATAATACAGTATGGCCGAAGTTATGAACTTGCTTATAATAAAAAATGATTTTTCAAATAAAAATAATAGTTGTAAGAAGGATGTAGATATTAGATATTTTTTCCAGCTATCTACCTGTGCTGTTGCTAAAAACCACGAATAGTACAGTACTGTATTTCATACTGTATTCAAATTTATTTCATCATGTCTACTTAAAAAATGCATTTTAATGTTTCTCCTGTATTTATAAATATATTGATTTATGTATATTGTTTAAATAACCCATATTTAAATAATAAATACAGTAAAAGTTTTTTGTGCAAATTGTGATATTTTTTATACGACTCCTGTTTGTGTTTTTATAAATAACCTCCATAGTCCGAAATTTTCTTTAATTCGGCAAGCTTCGATTCTCAAACGTGCCGGATTATAGACATTCTACTGTACTAATAAAACAATCTCAAGTATTATTGTCATAATGATGGCTAAAAATGTTTTTTTTTTAAAATTACCAGAAAGAAGACCTGTATTTGTTGCCATTAACAGTAACTGTTGATTGAAAAAGCTTATCAACTTGCTTAGTTTCATAATAAGGAATTTTATAGCCCTGATTTTTTGTCCACATTAGAAGTTTGCTTTTGGGAAGATCAGGATCTCTCGGATAAAGGCTTCTTAAAAAAGACATTTCCATTTCGACTATGTCCAATTCATTACAATGTGGCTGATAATTAACAGGGCAAACATCACGTCTTCCAATTAAACCATCATTTTGTTGTTTTTCATGAGTCCTTTCATAATAATCCTGCATATCCCACAGTGCACTGCAAAACAAAACAAAAATTATATATTTATATATGGTTTAATTTTACAGTTAATGAATATAATTACCATTGTAAAGTAATAATAAGAAAAGAAAGTAAACCCATGGGTAAGCTGCCCTACGAGATAATTATACTTGAAGGAGAGGAAAATTATAATTTCTATTCTAAATATTTGATTTGTTTTATATCATACTAAGATTTATACCAAATAATACAAGAAATTGAAAGGTCAATAAAGTATTGTCGATTGATGATAGAACCACTAAATAAAATTAACTATAACTATTTAGCACTAAATAGTAACTTTTTAATTAAACGAATTTCATTATTTTAATTGAAATCAAGCATATCAAATGCTAATTCGTACAGATCTAAAATTGTATCTAGCTTCATAATCGGAAGTAATGTCGACCTTAATCATTTTAATTCTATTGGAGTAAGTAAAAATATATTTAGGTCCCATAATGGTTCATTTACTGCCATAACTCCATTTCAATAAAGAAATAAGAAACCAATATATGTGTTGAAACTACAGGTCCTTATGGATTTATATCCTCCAACATATTAAAGGATTATAATTAAAGCAGTTTACCAAATATAATTGCATTAGTTTAAGGTATTATTCAGTAATAAAATTGTTCAATCAATTTACCAGGTCTGCAAGTTTAAAATGTCGTTTTAATTCCAATAGAATGCGCCCTTAGCCTATTGAAGGATTTGCTTATCTCTAAACGCTATTTTGTTTGTTAGTCATTTGTTTACAAAAGTCAGTTGTTTTTAAGTCGTTTACGTGGACGTATCATACCTTTCTTTGGTGTTAAAAATGTCTAATTTTAAGCCAAATAAAGAGCATTTGCGGCATGTCATGATTTTCTTATCCAATCAAAAGAAAAAGGCATCTGAATGTCATCGAATTCTTGTTGAGACTTATGGCGATCTTGCTCCAACCGTCAAGACATGTGAACGTTGGTTTCGAAGTTTCAAACGTGGTGATTTTGATGTTACTGATAAAAAACGAGAAAATCGACCAAAAAAGTTTGAGGACGTCGAATTACAATCTTTATTAGACGAAGACAATACCCAAACCCAACAAATGATGGCAGAACAGTTGAATGTCACTAGACAAGCCATTTCCGATCGCCTGAGAGCTATGGGAAAAATTCAAAAGGTTGGAAAATGGGTTCCACATGAATTGGACGAACGACAGATGGAAAAACGAAAAATTGTGTGCGAAATGCTGCTTTTACGCCACGAAAGAAAGGGTTTTTTGCATCGAGTTGTAACTGGCGATGAAAAATGGATTTATTTTCAGAATCCCAAACGAATAAAATCATGGGTAACGCCAGGACAACCATCCACATCGAGTGCAAGACCGGATCGTTTTGGGAAGAAGACAATGCTGTGTGTGTGGTGGGATCAGAAGGGAGTAGTCTACTACGAGCTTCTCAAACCCGGCGAAACAGTCAATACCGACCGCTACCGACAACAAATGATCAATTTGAGTCACGCATTGATCGAAACGCCCAGAATGGGCTCACAGGCACGCCAAAGTCATTCTACAGCATGATAACGCTCCTGCACATTCAGCCAGATTGACTAAGGAAACGATTTCCTCGCTTGGTTGGGAACTCCTACCCCACCCGCCGTATTCACCTGACCTGGCGCCTTCTGATTATCACCTATTCTCATCGATGGGACACTCATTGGCTGAGCAACACTTTAACAATTTGGAGGATGTAAGAAAATGGCTCGATGAATGGATTTCAAATAAAGATGAAGCATTCTTTTGGAATGGTATCCATAAATTGCCCGAGAGATGGACAAAATGTGTAGAAAGCGAGGGCCAGTACTTTGAATAAAATATATTATACTTTTTTTTTTAAATAAAATTATATTTTAAGAAATAAACGACATTTTAAACTTGCAGACCTGGTAGTGTATTGAATGAAAAGAAACTAATTAATGCATTATCAAATTTCTTATGATTATAGTTCTTAAACTGTGGATTTTAATAATACAAGAATCAAGGTTAGAAGAAAAATAAGATGCTATCTCCTTCTGTTTTATAAGACAAGAAAAAAAAGAATTGAAACAAAAGACAAATTTTTATTCTTATCTAATGTAACACAAATACATATTGTATTGTATTTGTATACACATATGTATACAAATACAATATAATTATTATCTATACATACTCTAATTAATAATTATGGTATAAAATAATATACATGATCAAGAATTATGCATACCATATCTGCTGAAGCGTTTGAGTTTCCAAAAATTTTTTTCCCTTTTCAGTATCTTGTAATTCACGCAACATATTTTGAATACAGTATTTTGTATTCGAAGGCGAGTTGTCATAATCAACTGCATACTTGATATATGCTTTAATAACGTCATCCAGAGGTTTCTTACCAAATTTACAAAATACCGATACATTCCATTCGGCTGCTCTAGCAATCATTACACTGCTACATCTAGTTTTCTCTTTAAAATGAATGATGTTCTCAAAAGTTTCTATTTCTTTTGATCCTCCACTGAAATATCAAAGTTGAAATATACATTTATCTATTTCTTATAAATAAATGGAAAATATTTTAAAATAATATAAAATAAAGAATCATAAGACTGAAATCATAAAGGAAGTCACTGATGAATTCATTTTTAAAACATATTTCTGGTAGTTTTAATTACTAAAAAGCTATAATACTGCCTACGGGAGGAAACCACAGAAAAAAAAATTATTTTGAGATAAAAAATGGATCTGGTCTTAGTTGTAACTGGATCACTAATATTGGCTCATCCTCCTCACTTGCCTTATTGTCTCTTAAAATTTTATGATCTTCAAAAATTTAAAGTATTCATAAAAGTGCCAAAAAAGTAAATAAATATAAAAAGTATGATTCATGATAAAATACTAAGTTACTAAAGAGAATAAATAAACAAAAAAAAACATGAGCTAGGATGTAATCTTAAAGACTACAGAACAAAATCCATTATTTAATACTTATTCATTTAGGCAAACGACTAACCTTCTTTGAGACAAAAGATGGTAAAGAATAGACAACAACAAAAAATATTTATAGAGATATGAACCAAAGTTTAAAAAAAAAAAACAGATAAAATTTCTTTCGTAACACATAAAAGTTAAATTTTAAACAATTATATGAGCCGTTTGTTTTGAAAGTGACCTAACTTTGTTTTTAAAATTTTTGCCTAACTCCATTCTTGATAAGAAAACATACATTATTCACTTAATAATTGTTAACATTTTAATTGGAACCATAAATTTAAAAGCCTTAGATACACTTAAGCAGTATGACTCATTAGTATCATATACGTATATTTTTAAATTCATCGAAACGCAAACCCTTAAATATTTGAAGATAAATGGAGGTAGGCCACTTTCAAAATAAACGGCTCATATAGGAACTATCCTTTCTAATATCTCTGTAGATATTTAAAGATAACTACAGAAATATTTTTATAACAAAGCCAAGGGAGAATCTCAAAACATTGGAGGTAAAATGAACTAAATATGTGAACGACATAATAAAATATTTGTATTGAATACATTTCTTCATAATTCAAGTTTTAATTTCATTTAGTGAAGCACATATTTACTATGAGGAATGATTATATCTAATAATTTAAATGAATAAAATATGCTCAACAGAATTCATTTGATAGCACTAAGAAGTTTCTAAACAATATTATAAAGAAATATTGGATGTCAGAAGTAAGTAATATCAGGATGACAGAAATAAGACATTTTAAAATATGCATTCAAAAAAATTAATCAGATATTCAGGAGGAAAATAAAGTAAGCTCTTAATATCTAATTTAATTTTAATTAAAACTAAATATAAAAATCATACTTAGCAATCACAGGAATTGACAGTGATTCAGATATCACTTGTAAGAAATCAATGCGATTGGGGTGCTGTTGCCTTTCGAATTTTGTTCTTCCATGAACTGCAATTGCTGCTATTCCACAATATTCCAGCCTTTTGCACAGTTTAAGGGTCTCATCCAAATCTTCTAGGACTCTAATTTTACAGGTGACAGGGCATTTCACACCAGAAATAACTTTTTTCAAAATATTTTCAGCTTTTTCTGGTTGATATAACAATGCAGCACCCATTCCGCCTTTAATCGAAAACTCCTTTGGGCAGCCCATATTGATGTCAATGCCAGCCACGTCATTCTCTCTTTAAAGTAAGAAAGATTGTTTGAAACAAACTAAAGAAAATTAAAATAATTGATAGCATAAGTGTAAACCAAATTATTAGAATATATATATATTGATAAAAGAATATAGTAATTAGTATTTTTTGGCTTTTTTGAACTTAACACTTTAATTAAATCACATTTTACCAAGCACAGTCAAAGTATACAACAAAAGATTTATTTGAAAAGTTAAGTGTGTTACAATGAAAAGTAGAGAGAAAAAGACGTACATTTCAACAGGTAATATGCAACAATAATGAATGAGAACATATTCATTTTATATAACCATCAAAAATCTTACATTTTCCAAAACAAGTTTTGTCGTAAAATACATATAACAGTGCTAAGGGATTAATATTTTAAAAAAAGAAATGATTGTTCTGCTCAGGCTAATTTTTAGCATTCGCAAAGTAAATTTAAGGTCTTTTTATTTTGAAGAGAAAAGATTTGCCCCGCCCGAGATTCGAACCCCTCGCAATTTTTGCGATGTATACACGAGAACAAATGTTCTTTATTATAAATAGTAATATAGTAGTGAATCGAACCCGAAACCTCGGGCTCTCCCTGATAGTGCCCTACCATTTGAGCCACCAAGGCCGCCTTGATTTGTCCTCTGCCGGCAGACGGCCTTGGTGGCTCAAATGGTAGGACACTGTCACGGAGCGACAGAGGTTCCGGATTCGAATCCCGGCCGAGGGCCTATCTTTTCTCTTAAAAACCAAAAATTTTTAAAAATCAAAAAATTGACCAATAATTATAAAATATTATAAATAGTAATATGACGTAAGTCAACAAGATCCTAGAATTAAAAGTAATGTTCTCAAATCTTTTCTCTTCAAAATAAAAATATTTAAAAATTAAAACAATTAACAAACAATTATAAATTGAAGATCTTTTGATGCGAAATTATTTCTTTCTAATACTTAGAAAATGACATCACAGTGGGTACATTTTTCAGGTATTGCCTAAAATATACCATTTCGAAGTCTTAACAAAAAAGTTCAAATCAATCCAAATTCAGCATGGGTCAAAACCTAAGCCAGTATTTTTATCATGGGGTAAGCCATTTTTTTTTTTTAATTTAGAAGAATTGAAGAGATTTACTCTTTATTAATGAATGTATTTCTTAAATAGTAATTGTTAGGTAATAAGATATCCTTTGCTGAGTTTTCAATTTCATTTTTTTGTTTCACTACTTGGTGAAATAGTTAGTTATAGGTTAGAGACAGCTATGGGGAGGGGAAAAATTATCCCTGTCTCACCCTGTGTATGCCCAAGGCACTCAAGCTTACCACTGTTGAATTGTGCTTAGATCTGGGAACCATTCAGCATGGCAACTAATTGCTTTACCACTAAGCTATTGCATTAACAAACTATGCAGAAATGTAAAAGAAAATTTTTGAAATTTGGAGCAATCTATTTTTGAATCTGAATGTCTTGTATAATAAACTTTAAGCACTAATGATAAAAATAACAATCAAATCACTTATTGATGCTAACACGAGCTGAGCAACTTTTAGTGCTCTGTCAGGATCACTTGTCCCAATTTGAAGAATTACTTGAGATTTTTCCCTAGAGCAAGTTCGAAACACAACTGTTCCATCAGTTAGATCGATGTAATCGATTGTCCCCAAAACATCTGGAAATAGTAGTAACATTTCAATTAATAAATCTTAAAAAAAGGATTCTAAAAGCAGAATATTGGATCATACATGCAAACTTCTGCACAAAAATCTTTTTTCAGTAGTCTGATATAAAATTATGAATAGACTTTAATTATTACAGACCACAAGCAATATAACAATAATAAAAACACTTTATTTAATTGACAATAAATAAGAATTAACTACCATTCACTCTTCTGCTTGTTCTTAACAACTTCCAGTCAATTATTTCTTCTGTATAAACTAAGTCAGCACCATAGTCTAAGGCTAATAATCTTGTAGGTAATGTCCCAATTCGAACCATTGGTGCTAAAATTATTTTGTCAGCATACATGTTACTCTCCGACATTATTTCAACTAAATTTACCAACCTTTTCTAGGAGTTCTCTTTCTTTAATGTCTCACAAATTAAACACGCTCATGATCGCCATTCAAACACAAACAAGTGTGACAGCTCATGATAACCTTCTTGTAAATCACCAATGCTTTCATCTAAATCAGAGAGGTCATAATAGTACCACTTTAAATTTTTCTTTAGAAACTAATGAAATTTATTTTGGAAATTGTCAGTTTTCAATTACTTTCAAAATTTTAGTTAAGGTTTAATTTTTTTCCATAAAAAATCTGTCATACCCCCCAGTCTGTTGGAATACATTGACGAATTCTGTAAAGACAATTGTTGCTTTTAAATTTAACTGAATATTATCAATACTGCCTACCATATTGGCATTGAAGCAACTTCGAAGTAAACACAGTTTTGGAAAATTACTTCAAGTCACATAATATGTCGGCAACGTTTGATGGAAATGCCTCTTCGTCTTTGATGTGACATATTTATACAAACGAGGTATCCATAAGGATAAAACACACTTTCTTAAACATCATGCTGCATATTCTGGATCTTTCTAGTTGTCAAAAAATACCTACAAATAAGTAAAGAGAGTTTAAACGGCTAGTTGTAGAAGACTGTTCTCTACACTACTCTTTGTGAAAAAAAATCGAAACTATGGGACTATTTTTTAGTTTATGACTGATATTTCCAGGAAGAAGAAGTTGGGTTCTTTTTATATTTATATTTTATAAAATTACTAGCTCTTTCCCACGGCTTCCCTCTCTTGGAATTTGGTCTGCCACATAAAGTTTCGTGACAGATCATTTTAAATAAATTAATTAATTTTTTGTAACTATAAGTTACTGGTACATCCGAAATTTGAGATATCTAACTTCAAAACTGACCGATTCCCTTCAATATTTGAGCCCATATTATATTAAGGGGGAAATCCTTAAGGTTGGAATTATCCAAATTCCTTCTTTGTGCTCATTTAAGCTGCAAATTTCAAGATGCTAAGTTCAATGATTTCTGCTGTGCGTTGAACGCTGGGTGTGTTAGTCAATCAGGTTACAGTTTTATATAAACTTCTCCTGTGTGGTGTGTTAATAAAAAGTAGCCTATGTACTTCCCCAGGCTTGAGATTATCCATATCATATTTCATCAAAGATAGATCAGCACAGCAGTGTAACATACATTGACACTGATTAACAAATGGGAGGGACAGAAGTTACTTTCGTTGACTGTTGTTCGGGTCAGTAAAGGATTAGTATGTAATGTTATTAAATTTATTGAAAAGTATTACTTAGTATATAACGGTTTCACTTGTTGTACGGCAGCAGTGAGAAATTAAAACTGAAAGGATTAGAATAATTTACATATGTAGGTAATTTAGCGATGTGTTGTAATTTAGCGGTAAAGCCAATATTACTGTAAAGTTTCATCTGAATCCGTCCTGTAGTTTTTGCGTGAAGGACTAACAAACTTTTGCATTTATAATATTAGTAGCGAAAATATGTAGATTTTGCGAGTAAGAAACACGTAAGGAAGGGGGGAGCCCTAGAGCGATGCTCAAAACTTTTAAAATATTTAACAATTAAATCAAATAAGCGCGATTATTTACTGACCATATGTTGGAGGTCATATTGATAATGTGTTATAACCTAGTACTTTTCAATGATATTTATCGTTTTATTTTGACCAAATTACACAAATTCATTATAAATTGTAGCCTATGTGTTATTCTGATGTATAACCTATATTACTGTAAAGTTTCATCCAAATCCGTTCAGTAGTTTTTGCGTGAAAGAGAGACAAACATACAAACTTTCGCATTTATAATATTAGTAAGATTATATTTATTACGACTTGAGAACAGTTAGCTCAAAAAAGTCGATTAACTACAAATTTGTGGGTTAATTTTAAATTTCTGACACCGTATACAACATTTATCAATTCTGCAGTAGCTCTACTCATGTAATGGTAAAATAACCGTTTTGAAACTGGTTTTCGCAATGTTTTAATTTCTAGGTATTTAAAGTGTTTTGATGACGTCTAAAATAAGGAAGGCGATAAAGTATGGCCTTGGTAATTTCGTCAGGGATATATTAATACAGATATAAATTTAACTGTATCTGTATTTCTATGTTTTGGAATGTGAAATTGGTGTTCCTCTTTGATTATTCTCTGATAGTTGGAATAATAAAAGAGGAAAATCATTTAGAAAGAGCGACTAAATCGGGCAAGTGTTCGAATCTTGTCAATTCTATCCATTATTTTGTCGAACTTAGTCCATAAATTATTTCAGTTGTACATTTAGTAACATAAGATAGCCGGTGGGCCAGAATTGTTGGACCTTTGCTAATTGTCTTGTTTTTGGACTTGTTTTTACTGAATCTGAAAGATGCTGTACTCTAATTCTGCAGTTCTATCTAGATATCATGGATTTAGACTTTTTTTATTAACTTTCTGGGAATTTAAAATTCCTTCATAATCCTTTATAACATCCTACTGTTAACTGTATCATTTGCTGTAGATGATGATTACATATGAAGACCACAGGGGAAAAACGAAGTAACTCACTTTTTCCTAAAATTCCAGGAGAGGAAAATTAACTTCAGAATCTTTCAGTACTCTTCACTCGATTCAAGTAGAAACAAAATCAATCACTTCGTCATGATATAATATTCGACAGTATCTTGTTCCTCCACCAAACCATTTGAATTCGTTGAATTATCTGAGAGCCCTGCACCTCACCTCATCACCAAAAGCCTCTGATTGGTGATATGGATAGTTTTCCTTTTTTTAATTGTTCAGTTTTTCTTAACCACTTATTCGTGATATAATGCGTTGGCATCCACTTTTCTCTGTTCAGATTCTTATTTTTCTATTCATCCGTTCCATCATGTATTGACTTGTCTTATTTTCGGACGTTATCTGCACCAAACTTCTTTTTAACTTATAATTTTCGATATCTGTTCTACTTCTTTTATTTCATAATGTTAGAAACATTATAGCGTAATTGTCATTTTATCAACTTCTCTTCGATTTTTTCAAATTTCAAATCTTCCTTATTTGCTGTAAAACAACTCATTTGCACTGTGTATCATTTGAAAATAATGTACATATGGTACATAACTTATTTCCCATGCTCACGGCTGGGGAATGGTCTTGTAATAGCGTCTCTTACTTTGTTGAGAACAGCGTATCTAATTTCGATCTATTGTATTTTCCACAATACCTCAGTGATGGGAAGTTTTCAGTTTATAAAGGCATTGTCCGATATCTAAATACTATCTTTGACATTGGTTGATTTTAAGAATTGAAGTTGCTACGAATTAGTTTGTACTTGAGTGATCTGGAGTTATATATTTATTTATTGTATCGTACTCCGTCAAAAATTCTCAAAGTTCGTTTGTTTGTTTATGTTTAAAGACGTAAATCCCTCATGTCATCAACGCTAAAATTCTTAAAGTATTCTACCGGCGAAAATGGTTGTATCATCCTTAGCGATTAATGAAAGCTTAAAATTTTCTATAAACACTTAATAATTAATGCTTATGATAGAGATTTCTTAGAAATGAGCACCTCTGGTCTCTGTGAATGGGAATCGATGAGGTTGTAATAGCTGCAATATTCGCATCTTGATTTAAAATTCCAGAAAGCGTGTATTTGAAGAGCTTTCCTCATACAGGAAAGAACTTGACAATCGAGAAAACAACTGCAACAGATTTTATCGTACAAATTGGCAGTTCTTCATCAAAAGATTCAAAAAAGAACACTCTGGAAGGGAAGAGAACTGATATCTGAATTTCTGATCATCTGAATCATGCTGCGGGTGGCTGTGATTACTCATTTCTCGATCGAGTCCTTATCAATTATATAACTTAAGAAGTTTATAATTGAGGAATGATTGTAAAGTCGACGCACTATGGAGCAATGTTTGAGTGATACTGGTAACTGGTTTGAATTATACTAGATCACCTGTTTGTAGATTTCCTGCGTCTGGTCCAACAAAAATGTCATTTTTTGTTGAGAACCAATGTAATGGGCGAGTTATTCAGGAGTCATATGGTATGCAAAATGGTGTCACCGTTCCAAGAAATATAATTTCTTGTACAGTTTCTTCATGGATCATGTCATATTTTTTAATAACAGCTCGGTGTTCGCGTAAGCTATCCAAACAGCCTTGTATACTAACGTTTTCTTAACTGGTCATCTGGTATACTCCTTAGCTCATTAGTTGTTTTATTAAATTTTCTGTTCATCATTCTAGCAATGTGCTATTAATATTTGGATATATTACTTTTGTAAAAATAATAGCTACAGAATTATGAATGCTGTTGTCCCTGTTTGCAAAAAGTCCCTTTACCTATATAAATGCGCTAATCATTCCTTTGTTAAATCAGTTGACAATCCTTTTATCATTGTATTATAGGTCTTTATCCATGGAATGATAGCTATCGGTGATATTTGACAAATCAAAGCTAAAGAAGTTATAACTTTTTAGCCTTAATCTTTGAAGATTCATATGTTTCAGGAAGGTTGATAAAAGCGTTAAGATTGTCGCCACTTACTTTAAAATCGAACACTCTTCAGTATCCAACTTCTCTAAGTTTTTGGTTGTTATTTTCATTACTCTTCGATCCTCCTAGCACAAAGATGATTTTAAATTATCAACGTTCGTGAACTACAAAAGGTGTGCTTCTTATCTCAAGTTTTTGAATATTAATATTAAATGGAGGGATAAATATGATTTATTCTTTTTTGAATTGTTGTTTCTAATTTGGTTTATGCTTTTATAGAACATAATGTTTCAACTCAACAAGCTTTTATCGAAGTCTAATAAAATTTTGTTGAATTCATCTAAATTCAACAATTTAATTTCCAAAAGTAGGAGCTATGCTGGTAAATTCAATCTTATCTTTTACTACATGTTAGTTTTAGTAATTTTTCTTTTTTCAAATGACAAGCCTGTTGTGTATTTTTCAGCATTACCTAAAAGGTTCTACAAGAACACAGGAATTTTATATTCTGATGGATATTATGAGGTGACTCTGGACCACAGAAAATTGAAAACCCCTAAAGGAAAAGACTTTAAAGTAGAAAACGAAATTTTAGCATTGGGTGTAGCAACAGAATGGGACTCACAGCTTGGTGAGATAGACAGAAGTTCTATGCATTTAGTAAGCATCTATACTGATTTTGTTTGAGTGACTTATTTGAAAAAAAAATGTGATAACTTTTCTTTATTTTATGATATAGACAGCCTTATGTAACACAGCTATTGATAATGTTAACAACTTGACAAAAGAGGACATAGCTTCTAATATCCTCAATTATTTGGAAACTGATACTCTACTATTCCAGTCTCATGTAAGTTGTTCTTTTATATATATTTCAATTTAGGGCTTTAGATTTAATAAGGCTTTTTGTGCCTACATAATTTGTCTGTGTAATGTATTTTCTTCTTTCAATATGTGGTAACTGTCCACTAAGGACCACGTGAAATTATTGCTTAGCCTTCTTTGGGAGTCTTGATTTTCTTCCTTCCCACCTCAGCTAATTTTCTTTATTATATAGAAATTACCAAAATAAAAACAAAACCAAATATTTCTTTATATACGAATTTATTACCTTGCATGTTAGATAATTGCATGGGATTAGGCAAGCAGTGTCTTCGGTGAAAACCATCGATATTACAACCCATTTATACAAAACCTCAACAAATTATATACCTAAACCTTCCTGGTGAATCATTTTATCTATTAGTGAAAACCGCATGAAAATCCATGGAGTAGTTATTGAGTTTACTGCTAACAAACACAGCCGAGGACTTTGTTTTATAATATGTATAGATAAAATTATATTGACTTGTATGTTTCAACTTTGTTGATGCTTTACTTATAACTAAGATTTATTATGTTTCATCAAACATTTTTTGGTACTTTCCTCTTAAATGGGCGCCATTGGACCGTTGTCTGACTACATTCCGACGCGAGGAGTGACCTAACTAAATATATCAAATAGATATAAAGTACTCATATTTAAACTACAATAATGATAAAAACTAAATAAATTGTATATATTATTTACAGGGCAATTTATGTCCATAAATTTATTACAAAGATATAAATTTTTTAATATAAAATTTCATCCTCCTCGATTATCATATTTTCTCCTCCTCCTTTTCCATCTCCGTTTTGTTTCAGTGCAATAGCACACAATTCCCTTTGATGTGGCACTCGAGTTATCGTAAATGACACTGAATTTCACTTTTTAAAAAGGAATTTATTGAATTAATTGACACAGAACAAAAATAGTGAAGTTAATTGGATATAAGGCTATAGGCACTACTGAGTAGAAAACAATGTGACAACTCTGATGATGATAGGTAAGGATATATATAAAGATGAGTAGGAGTGGGGTAGAGGATTCTGGGAATTTTAGTGCAGGTGGTCGAACTCTCCTATAAGAGGAAAGTACCCATTTAAAAAAAAAGTTAGTTGAGATGGCTCATTCTCTGATAGTATGATTTGCACATTAAACAAATCATAAACAACGTAAATTAGATAAGGAATACTTTAAAGTAGGTAGGTGTATAGCTATTCTTAAATAAGTACAGTTTCATTAGATTTATTTAATTGAAACAATATAAGTATGCATATTGGACAATAAAAGCTTTTATCACATTACTAAGTGGTTGACTGATAGTTGTTGGCCGAGATTTTCTCATCATGAAAGTGGAGGATTGGTTAAAAACTGTCTCCTGGCTACATCCTATGGAGACTATTTTGAATTACATCTTAGAACAAAAAAAATGACCATAACTCTATTAAAAGTTAGATCTAAATTAAAATTATAGTTATTTTTATCAAACTGTACTTTCTGTATTGCTGTTGTTTCTCCTCTTCCTTTATTTAAATTATTATTTTAGCATAATGTATTTAAATTTCACCATTTTTTTTTTAGAATGATGAAGTATTTGAGGTACAACAAAAGGAATGGCAGCCTGTTATTAAGTGGTTTTGTGATAGATATGAGGTTGAAATTACGCCTACTCGCGACATGATTGGTCCAGAAATATCCAAAGAAACAAAAGAAATAATTCAAAGGCATTTTTTATCTTATGATTTAGAACCCTTACATGGTTTGTTCTTTAAACGATGTCTTTTCTCTCAAATGTTGATTGAAAATATGTTGTATCAAGGTTATTTTTTCAGGTTTTATGTTCGCTGTTGAAGCTTTGAAGTCAGTAATTCTTACATTGTGTTGTGTTGACCGAAGGCTGTCTGTTGACCAAGTTGTTTTGTTGTCACGATTGGAAGAAGAATATCAGGTATACATAACATTCACAAAATAATTTTTTTGTGCCAACATTTTTTAGATATTTTTAGGATTCATGAAAGAAATCTAGGAGGTGTTTGCAGAAGAATAGCATAGCATTATATTGTGTTAGCTAGTACTGGTAATTTATTTTTGGAAAATAATTAATGATATGTATATCTAAAGAAAGGGAGTCAGAAAATAGAATAAATAAGGGAGATAGCTCTTTATTAAGACAATATACATATTTATTTTCTTATTGATCTCTCGTTTTTATTATTTCTTTGTAAAATTGCAGAATGATCCTACATTGTTACTCTGTTCACTGAATCTTGTATTGTATGGAATTAATATATAGGATAACTGATCCTAGAAAATCATGAACTTTTTCAAACTTTTTCCAGTAGATACAATGCTGACTGAAAATTTTAAAAAGTCACTATACAAAGAAAGCCCAACTCATGATTTAACAACCAACAACAAATTTAATTAACAAATCTGTTTGGAATATTACATTCTACCATGTATACTTCCACTTTGTTGTATAGGCAAAGAATCACCTGAATATGATTTATGAATACATCAGTTACCATTTTCCTTACAGTCTTATTTCCTCAAATATATACAAACTGCAGTAATTTAACCTGGTTACTGTAAAAAAAAAAATTGAAAAGATATATTAATATATTATATGAGGCGTTGAGATGCAAAAGGGAATAAATCCAAATTTAAAAATTGTTCAGGAATCACAAACATATGCATAATTTAGGTTATTATGAAATGATTATTTATTTGAGACAATTATTTTTAGAAAAATTAGATTGGCTTTGACATGTTTTGAATGGTGAACCGTGAACCATTTTCCACCTCTTGGAGGATGCTAAATTTGTGAAAAACATATTAAAAAAGATAAAATATGGATTTATCCCTTTTTGTATCTCCACGCCTCATTTTATGTATTATTAATATCTACTATTGTTACCTATCTAATTAATACACATATACAATTAAAAATAGGGATGACCGGTGGTATAGCATAAATTACTAAGCAAAGGTCATGGGTTCTTAGCCTAGCAGGTGGCCCTAGGAATTTTAAAGGGAGTGAAAATCTTTGATTATGCCATCCTGTCCTGTTATGGGTCCCGAGCCTGTATCATTGCTTTGCTAATTAAACCTGTATAGGCAAAATTTAGAGCATCCATTGTAGCATCGTCCAGTTAGCCATCAGCATAAAGCAACATTAAATAAAAAGACCAACAATATAATTAAAAATACATAATTTATTTTTATTGTTACAGCAAAATATAAGAGAATATTATTACTTTGTAATATCTAATTAATTTAATTAATTGTCTAACAATATTACTTAAAAGCCCTGGCCAACCTTACAAATATTTCACCGATTATGTTTCAGTTTCTACTTGTTTAGAAACTCAATATCACATACAGTACAACCGTACATTTAAAGATTGTAATTGACATTAATGAAAAATAATAAATTAATTCAATTGTAAGATATGATATTCACAGAGCTAAATGTTCAATTCTGTTACTAATGGAATGTATGCCCAGCTACTGACCTTGTGGACAATTACTTTAAAATATAATTTATTTTCTAGTTTGCGTGCTAGTGCCAAATCACCTCTTTGTGCAACTGTTGGCTTTGATATACTATATTCCTTATTAAGTACTGATTTTTTTTTTATTTAGATTAATTTATTGATATTTACAACTGTAATAAAATTTCATCAAGTAAATTTGCTGATATGAACAAATGACATGAAAACAAAAAACACTTGTGGAGAAACTACCCATCGGTAGCACTCCAATAAAGTTCTATAGTAGGAGGTCTCGAGGCCATCTTCAAGTACTTATTTACAATTATTTTTGAAAAATAACTAATTTATCGAATTAACCAAATTTTATTTTAATTTTTTTTTTTAATTGTAAGTATGCTGAGAGTTATTGGAATTTTAATTTATAATTTGCTATTGTATTTTATATTGTTTTTCCTAAACAATTTTTGTAGACTGGTCGCTGGGGGAGAGTGGAATGGGCACATGATGTGAGCCAATATGATCTTCAAGCAAGAGTCTCAGCTGCTGTGCTTTTCGTCCATTTGAATTCCATGTCAGAAGAAGTAAAATCTAAATTGGTTTCTGTTCACCGTTAAATTCTGGCAGAAAAACTGTTAAATTACATTTACAGATGTTTTAAATTCATTCTCTACAATGTAGAGCAATAGTTTATGTACATATTTATATTAATAATTATAATATTTCAATTCTGTTTATGATTGAAGGTTTCATGAGACCCAAGACTTTCCAGATTGAAATTTAATTATTCTATTACCCAAAATCTTTTATTGCTCTTCAATCTACAATTCATTTTGCATAAAATTGTCCATATTATTAGATTCAATAATCCTGGAAATACATTAAGTATACGTCATGAAATATACTTAATGTATTTCCAGTAATTTTAGGGTGTTTACTTATAAAATCTTTAGCTTAAATCTATTGATGGAGCATGATCTACCTATAATAATAATGATATAAATTATTTAAAAGAACTGAAATTTGAAATATCTGTAAAGACATACCTAGATCTGAACGCAATCAGCTTTCTGGAGGTTTGATACTTTTTAAAAAATCATCAAATTTATCCTTGCTCTTACAAAGAACAATCAAAGAGAATGGTTTATAATTATTAGCTTTCAAGGTATCAAGACGTCCCTAAAGAATAAAATAAAATAAATAAATATATATAATTGCAATTGTAATATGAAAATTCAGATAAAAAAATAATATAAGAACTAATTTTGGTAGAAATACGATTGATCACAGAACTAATTGCAGAAGTGGGACCTTGAGATATTGGATAAGATATTATATTGTCAAATGTACAAATAAAATTATTTAATTATATACATACCGATGTTAAGTCCATCAGTGCTATGAAAAACAAGGTTACAAGTACGAAATATTATTATAAAAAATTGTATACCAAGGAAATAACAAGATAACAAAACATGAATGATGAATAAAATTGGCAAAATATATTAATATAAGAAGGTAACAACTATTATGAAAATATAGGATAAAACAAAGTGTATAAAAATGAAAGATTATGTTAGAGAAGAAATTAGTTGAGTGGAACTTCTAATGTAAGAATAGAGAGAGTTGGGGGTGCAGTCAAATGAAACATCTTTGAAAGATTATGTTGATGAAGAGAACTAGAAAAACTGTTGAGACATGGGTGAAAAGAATAATCGTTCATACTGATCACTAACAGAAACACTGTTACATTCTTTGTAACAGTTCCTCAGACCCACTGTTTTTAAATATATATATAAAGAAAGGAAATTAATATATTTTCAGAAAAGTCTTAAGTTTTTGTTGACTAAGTTTGAATGAACATAGAAATTAACTTCACTAACAGACTACCAATGTGTGCTAGTAGATAAGCGAGTTCCATTCTTTAGGACTTCAAGAACTTAAGTAAGGTTATAAAATCATCATAGTCCACCCTCTCTACTGCTCATGCAGTGTGAGGTTAAGGTTATAAAATGTAAAAGTTATTAAAAACATAAGGTCTTTACAAAAAGCATTATTTTCAAAATATTAATTTTTACATTACGATGCCATATAAAATACATTCTACATAATAATTTAGTTTAAAGTTTTATAACCTGAATCGTCTTTAAACTATGGCAGAGGATTCGCGGAGTATTAAAAATTTGTTGAGAGGTAAATCCCTCAGAAAAAAGGAAATCTATAACCTCTTTTAATTTTGCAACCTTTACCCTCATTACAGGAGGGTGCCTCTTCGCAAATAAGTGAACTTGGGCTTCAGTCAAACCAAGCCTTTTACAGATGTAATCTGTAACACTTTCATAAGGACTTAAAGCCAATCTATTATTTTCCTTATTTTGGGATAGCCTACAAATAAAAAAGAACTATGGATAATTGTAATGAAATAAAAAATAGTAATGTAAAATAAAACAAACAAATCTTTGATGCTACCTATGGAAAACAACCTCATTACAGCGAAGGTGCCATGGCTTAATAGGATAACAGTTCATCTTTTGAACAAGTAGGATCTGTTCCTTTAATTTTGCCAAGGAATATGCAAGTATCCACATGTCACTCATTAATTCTTCCTTATCAACTCCTGCTTCTAAATGCATGTATACACACACATTAACAAAATGGTTATGTATTAATTTGTTATATTTTTAACAAATTATTGCAATAATAACGATTATTGCATGCCAATAAAATATTTATTAAGAATCAGTTAAGATCGACATATAATCACAAAAAATCTAGTTTATTATATTTAAAAATAATAATAGGATATATTTTAAGGTGATAGAGTAATGTTGATGGACATAATTTAAAACTATACAAATAAATATAGACAAAAATGAATAATAATTACCTTAGTAAAAGTAATGGAAGTAATCATATAAAATAAAAACACCAGTAAAATAAATTTATAAAAAAAAAGTCTAATTCCCATGCATGAAATTTTAGTTCATAAAATATAATCATGTTCTTACCTAATAATGTGGTTACTTTTGTTTGAACAACATTCATGTTTGCCTTTTCCAAGAAGGGAAATTTCATTAATAAGCTATATGCTGTTGTTTCATTACACTAAAAATATAAATATATTACTAAATCAGAAAACATTATATTGGACACCAAAGTGACTCTAGCCCAGTCAAATTGGACCAAAAAATTGCTGTACCACAAATAAAATCAGACAAAGCTGTAAACAAATTTTTTATTCTATAACAACCTAGAATGCACAAGATCAAATCGCGGGTTTGCAGCCCGGCAGGTAGACTTATGATTTTTTAAAGGGACTAAAAATCCTTGGTTATCTCGATCTTTGAAAAGGACCTAAATAGGGGTCCTGAGCCTGAGAGGTGTCAGGTGTTCTTTAAAGATCTCTATCCTAATTAATACTGGATAGGCAAAATTTAGAGCTCCCACTATCGCATCGTCCGATTAGCCATAGCAGTATAAAGTGACATTAATTTAATAAACAATGAATTTAATTCAATTTGGATATTCCAAAAAATAGTATTAGTTTTCAATAGTTTCAGTGTTGAGCTAAACTTTTTAGATCTAAAATGTTATTCTTATCTAAATTAAAGAACAGAAGCAAATCCAACTCAAAAATGTATAGAGGAATTTCAAATCAGCTGTACTGTACTTTTGATCAACCACTATAAAGAAAAATAAAATCTTTATAATGCAATTGGGAAAAACCACAATGCAAAGCCTTATGTTTCAAAAAATACACCTACTTACCAGTCGACGTTTCGCCTATTCAGGCATTATCAAGACACCAAAATCAAAAAGGGTTATGTGAATCGCATCTCGAAGAAAAAAGTGCAATACATCCCAACGATCAACAGCCCAAACAGGCTCCAAACATGAGACAGCACCCTACCACCAAGACGTGGTACTCTTGTATTGAGTTGTATGTTGAACGTCTTGGTGGTAGGGTGCTGTCTCATGTTTGGAGCCTGTTTGGGCTGTTGATCGTTGGGATGTATTGCACTTTTTTCTTCGAGATGCGATTCACATAACCCTTTTTGATTTTGGTGTCTTGATAATGCCTGAATAGGCGAAACGTCGACTGGTAAGTAGGTGTATTTTTTGAAACATAAGGCTTTGCATTGTGGTTTTTCCCAATTGCATTATAATAATTAATAGTGTTTCTTTTTGAGTTTTTGGCTCTATTTTAGTGAAAAATAAAATCTGAAAGAGAGTGATGTGTGAGCTCTGTGATAATTCGGCTTAGAAGTTTCCCTCTATTAATGCCATAAATTGTTGCTGTTGGGTTGTTGTCAGAATTAGAGAAAAGTGGATTCAAGAACAAAACTTACAATTTGGTATTATAAAATCATCTAGTGCATTAGAGAGAAGTGAAAGTATAAATAACATGTAATTGAGAATATTCATCCAAGATTCCATTTCAATAAGGCAAAAGTGATCCGCAATAGGTTCTTTATTAGAAAAAAAAAACGATTATCCCGATGTGCCGGTTATACTTTATAACTGAAATATAGAACTATATGATTTAATTAGAATATAATTATTCACTTAGATAACAGCTATATTGTCATAACTGCAGACATAACATGTATAACAAGATATTTTGACAATTGAAACAAAATTCAATGTGACTGACTATAAGCGATTTGTAACCAAAGATTTATTTACCATCAGATGCTCATAAAAATACTAGTCAGGTATACGTCGGACATAATTATTTTTTAAGTTCTTATGAGAACAATAATTAACTTTGATGGCTTATCACTGGAACTGGGTATCAATGGTGGATTATGGATATTTTGATAACTATTTATATTTCACACCAAGTCAAGAAGGTATTTGATGAGTTTAGTTTAGTTTGTTCATTTAACGTCCACTGCTATGGCTAATTGGACGATGCTTATCACTTAAATAAAACTTTAGATGACCATGGAGAACATTTAAACTCCAAGTAGAAAATTTTAAAAATATTTATTGACAACTATAAAAAAGATTTATAAATATGATTATTTAAATAGTAATGGAAGAAATATACTTGTGTATAAAAAAAATTGAAAATGACTCAATAGAAGTCGAAACGTCTTAAAATAAAAGAAACAATTGACTGGATAAAGGTTTTTTCTCCCACTAATGAAATATTTACAAATATTCAGTCCAGTAGCATCCACGTTAAAATTAAAATTAATTTCCAATTATATCAGAATTTATTAGAACCAAACGTCCAATTTGGACTTTAGCTGCCCTTCGTACAAAAGAGACAGCCCACTCACTAGTATGGTCACAGCCAGATCTGTGAACTGGTTTACTATAAAGTGTTGTAAATGGGCTCAGTGGACAGTCCATGCAGTATTATTCTCTTCTTAAATAGATTTGGGCTAGTTATGTGCTTTGTTCGATATACACTGAATCTAAAGATGTAGAGGGAATTGTGCCATTCAAAGATTCATATAATAAAATAACATACCTATTTATTGTTGAAACAAAAAGTTATTTTTTGAAGTATGTATCCTCATTCTTAGTAATAGTAAATATTTCGCATGTTGTCACTTCGAGTTGAGTCACAATAAGTTTTAACTTTTCATTCCTTCCCCATTAATTACCAAAATACAGTATGGAAAAGAGAATGTGGTAATCATGGGAAATGTGTATATTTTGGTATTCATTTCATTTAGAAATGAACGTTTTAACAAAATATATATCATCTATACTTCGAAATATAAGTTGAAACTTTTATTTCTTGATGATATGATTACCGAAATCTACTCATTACCCATAGCTGCATTATCTTTTCCATACTTAAGTTCACAATAACTCATATTTTTGGAAAATATTAAAAATGAAATGAATACATTTGAAACTTGTGATTCAACTCGAAGCGACAACTTGCGGAATAGACACCTTAGGAAATGTTATATACCAATAACATTTCAGTCAATGTTTTTAAAAATATTATAGCCTATTTAAATAAAAAGAAACAAAATTAATTTAACTTACCTCCATGATGGAACTAAGAGATTTTACTTTTTGTTGATAATCGCTTGAAATTTTTTCAGAGAACTTTTCAGTCCTTTCAAAGTATTTATTCCTGCCATTTGTGGGATTTTCGTAAAGGCCTTTTAAGACATTATTGTCAACTTTTCAAAATCCAAAAACTTAATTGTTTCTCAAAATAAAGAAGAAATATTTTTACCTTTATGTTTGAATTCCTTGCTGTATTGAGTAACGTTTCGAATATTAGTGGGTACAGTAGCATTACTGCTAATTATGAATGTTTTGCCAATGTTTACACTAGATTTATAACAGGGTGAAGTCTTAAAAACACAAAAAAGATCACAAGAGATCACTTTGAAATGGGAAGAAAACAATGACATAATTGAAGAAACAAACAAATATAAAAAAGTGAGAATCCACTACTGACAAGGACTACATAACCCTAACGTTGGTAGGTTACTGAAGGGTTCTCTGTATGCGGTTATTCCATCAGCTTGTCAAATTACATGGAGAATTAAGAGCCATCTTTATTTGCGTTCTCCTGTCCAAACTAGTTGTGGTTTTATTTTAAAATTTTCCATTTTATTCCCTCCTGTTGCTAGGTACAATCAGCGAATGTGGTAGAATTACAATGATAATTCAAATTGACAAGCTTGCGAGAGCCAGTATCCAGCGATACATCTTCAAACTTGCTTTACTGAGATCCTTCATCCAACTCCTGTTCAGCCTTCGTTGAAGAATGTCTGATGTTTAAATTGATATAATTTAATTTACCTATGTATTATTGTGTCCATGTAATTTGTCTGTAGATTGAATAAATACAATTGTTGCAGTCTTCTATCAAATTTTAATCCTAAATAAGTCTTTTTGTTTGAGGTAACGGTTTAAACGGATGAAAAAAGATAGACAAGTGTAAGATCGTAGAGTAAATGTTACCTGTTTCAGTATTCTTTGTTTCCCACTCTAACTGTTTTTCTTGTTGAGATTGTGTTGTAGTATTAATCATTATTGTGTATGGACAGCGTTCATAGAAATAATTGTTCTTTTATCTGCATAATTAGGAGTCAATAATTGTATTTTCTGCCGGTAGGTCGTAGCTACACTCTATGGGTGGCCAACAAACGTTTATATGCCAAAAATTGTTAATATGACATACTTCTCCAATCCTTCTTCACATCGCCGTACACTATCTGTTGTTTACTTGTCATTGTTGAAATTTGTTGACGACGATTTCTTGTCCTTGTCCCCTCTTTGCAGACCAACCTCAAGCCTGCGATCCTCCACTTTCTGTGGATGTGTCATCTATCTATTCACCCATTGAGGATGTCTAAAGCTCCCTTTTCGATGTTCAGCTTGAGAAATAAAGCTCTCCAGTCCGTAGATTGGGTCAAATATCATCGTCGCAGATTGGGTCATCGTTCGCAAGGGTGTTGGAGTCTTCTCTTTTGATCTCTACACGAAGCCTCGATCCCTATAAAAATATCCAATGTCGCTTATGGTTCTTCCTCGCTTGGTAGGCTCTCTTGGTTGTGATTAGGACCCCTCTGGTGGTGGTCCTTTCAATAACGCTTGATTATACTAATCCCTGGATTTCAGTCAAAAGTTGAAACGTTAGACACGTAGTGGTCTAGGGACACTCTACCATCACCGAGCAGGTCTTTTTCCTCTTTTCCGGTCTACATTCTTCCTCTGATGCTTCAGGTGCTGGTGTCGTATAAATTTTCTTCGAATAAATTCTCAGTGTCCACCCACTACCTCCATTACTGCTGTCGGAACAGAGCCTTTCCTTCTAGATTCATTCTTTTCACTATCTAGATAGCCCACAGTCACTCCTGCCATTTTCAGCCGCCTCGCTTCATTGGCAAGTCGCCAACAAACTATTATTCTCGTCTTCCTGTTAAGCCCAACTATTGGTGATATTCGAAGATATGGCCTTCCCAACGTAGTTACCACTATCTTTTCAATTTTTTCGTTATTGTACTATGATTCTAACCTGTGCATATTTGTTTAATAACTTTATGACATCGGATATTGTACTTCTCTTAGTCTCCAAAGTGACAATTATGTTTCTTAATTCCCTCATTCTGCTGTTATTATGATCCCGTTTATTCTTTGCAATGTTAGTTCTCTCGATATAATCTTTCAGTTTATCTTGAATACCTATCGCCTCTTGTGAAGGCTTCTTTGCCTTTTTCTTTTTCTGAAGTCTAACTTTTGCCTTTTCTAGAACTCTTCCGGTTTGAGTTGGTCTGTATCAACCTTATCTTCAAGAAAGTAGCTCACCACTTCAATCTGGGAAGTGAAAAGATAATATCGCTATACTCAACTTCCTTGCCGAGGATAGAGATGATGATTATGCATTCTGAATCCAGTTTAACCCTGCACTCTTTTTACAGCAGAATGTTTTTTCTATTTTGTACAATCTGGAACGGCAACATTACCTGATAAAATTCTGGGTACAGCGGACAATAATGATTATTATTATTAACTCGGCACTTTTATTTATTTTTATTTTTTATTTTTTTTTACCACCTTTCCTGCCAACGGCATACAGGTTTTTTTGCCATGAATGGGGGTTCACCACTCATGGTGTATGGAACTATGGTGTAGCCCGGTGCACGGTTGTACACCTTAGGGCTACACCTTATCCTTTCCTCGTCTTCTTCCTCTCTTTTAACCCTCGTCCTCGGAGTCCTCCATAGGTTGGTCCGGCGGTCTTCCCGGTGGCCTTCCTCTTCTCGTAATCATGAAGTGGGCCGATCCTACGGCCTCTTTCCATCCGTATACGAACTCCCTAAAGCTGGTGTAGTTCTCCTCCTCCACTAGCTCGGGGAACACGTCTTCGGTTATCGCATATATACCGGTCTTTGTGGACAACCTCGTCCTCAGGGCGTCGTATGCGATGCAGGATGCTACCACGTGCTCGGCAGTCTCCGGGACTCCGCAGCTGGGGCAATGGGGGTCCAGGTCATATCCATGTTGTGCTAGTTTCCATCTGAAACCCCCATGCCCCGTGAGGATCTGTGACATCCAATAATCGGGAAGGACCCACTTGGCCTTTAATCTTGATTCAACGGTGGGGAAGTATTTCCTAAGGGTGCTTCCTTTTTCGGATATCACCCACCGTCCATTCCATGCCGTCAGTGAGTCCTTCCTTACCTCATCTTTCCATTTGTTGGGGTTCGCCTGGATCCTCACTTGTAGTGTCTCCGGGAGAGCTGCCAAGCCTCTTCTCTTGACTTCAAACTTGATAGCATCTTCTCTCAGCAGGAGGTCAAGGGGTATACCTCCCGCTAGGATCTGCACCGCCTCGTGTGATGTCGTCCGATACGCCCTGGTCACTCTTAGCAGAGCCGTTCTCTGAGCCGTTGCCAACTTGTTCTTCTGTCTCTGCGAGAGATTCCTGCTCCAAAAGGGGGATGCGTACCTCATGATACCCAGTACGACTCCCTTGTATATTATCATACTCACTGGGTATCTGAGGCCCCAGAAAGCACCGCCAATTCGACTGAGACCGTTCAGTGTTTGGCTCACCCTCGTTGCTAGGTGGTTCAAGTGAGGTGTCACATCCAAATGTTATTAACTCGGCACTACAACTCGGTTACGAGTCTTGGCCTCCTCCACCAGGCTCCTCCAGTCTTCTCTGTTCTGCGCAGCTGCCATCCAGTTCCTCACCCCCAGGACATCTCTGGCATCTCTCTCCACACCATCCGACCATCTTAGCTTCGGTCTCCCTCTTCTCCTAGTGCCATGGAGAGGTTCAGTCAAGACCCTCTTAGGTATTGCCTCGTCCTCCATCCTAGCCAGGTGTTCAGCCAATCGCAATCTCGCAAGCTTCATTGTCAGAACAACATCCTCTTCATTAAATATTGCATATATTTCGTTTTTCGTTCGCCTTCTCCAGTTCCCGTTGAGTATATTCTTCGGAGAATTTTCCTTTAAAAACTAATAGGTGCTGCTCGATTCTTTTACCTGCCGTCCATGTTTCAGATCCATACAGCAGCACTGGGGAGATCAATGTCTTGTACAGATGAAGCTTGGTATGCCGTGATAGGAGGACAAATCTAAGGTAAACTCTTTGCGGAGGACAAAATAACACTTGTTGGCCATCAATACTTCTCTTCACTTCATCCTCAGGTGCATTATCTTGAGTGACCAGTGAGCCTAAATACGTGAACTGGGCCACTTTCTCAAAGTTGAAGGGGCCAACATTGATGGTTTCGCCAGGTTCTCCTTTGGCCATGTACTTAGTTTTTCCTTCATTCACCTCTAATCCGAGTTTTCTGGCTGTGGACAATAATAATAAAATCCATAAATTCCTTTGTGTGATGAAATGACTAAAGACAGACCTATTTAAGTACATAATACATTAAACAATTGTAGATTTATTTTTATGCTAATAATGTTAGAAGAAGAAAAAAATATGTGGTTTGCTAAGTCTAAGAGGAATGAGGGAAGAAGTAATATCAACCGTTTTAAAGATTTGTGACTAAAATGTTTTGATTTTGATGTGATTTCATAATTTCATAATAAAGGCTATTTTTACGTGAATACGTCTTTAAAATTGCTTCATTGTGCTTGGCAATTCAAAAAAATTAATGATAACCAAATTGGGGGTTTAAGTTTTGTATTACAGCTGCATATCTATCATCTCCATCTAAAATTTAATGCTAATTTTTGTTATAAATCAAGATCTGATTTAGAAATGTCTACATATGGATAGCTAAAGGATCAAAGACTTCATTACGGTAAGTGAGAACTGTGACGCATCGTGTGGATTTCCCTCATGTGGAAGGGGAAGCGCCGCCATTTTTAGTTAATTTTGCTACCAGTCGAGATTTCCATTCAGTATAACTTTAGACTCGGAGAAATTACGTAAGTTTAAGTTAAGTAATTAATTAAGTTTCAATCGTCAGCTGTCGTCAAAATCTATCGAATGTATATAAATCATTAGTGTAAAATAGTGATAGTGGATAGAATAAGGTGATAGAATAAAAAAAATATTATGAAAAATATATAATATAGGCCTACTTGCGTCGAAAGGCCAAATCCAAATACAGAGATCGTATAATCTTGAAAAGGGCTTTTCAAGAGCAATCGAATGGTAACAATAAAACAGAGTCATGCAGTGCCAGGAACGTAAAAGAATGAGTGCGGCCTAGCGGTTCAAGGACGGTGTCAGTACATCTGAGTCTGGGGCGATTGTGAAAAATCACTGGACTCGGACAAAGTGCCCACTTTGTCACGATCGAACGGATTTTTGTATCCACCTTAGCAACACGAGCTGCCCTCATTAGATCCGATCAGTACACGTCTATTATCAACGCGACAGTCATTCGCGATACGTAGGTTGCGTTACGACGACAGCTAGGGTTTCATCGGACAAGTCATTATTTTGCCCGTGGATTTTGACTCACTGGAGTAACAGCTACCGCGTCAATTGGACGATGATCAGACGTTCAATGTTAACATAAAGGAGAGCATGGTACAAATCTCTCTTCTCAATGAGTTGAGTCATGCGTTTATCGATGTAAGGGTAACCGATCCACAACTTGGAAAAACTCGGTCCGTCACTTGCACTCGGTCCGTCTAGGAAGATCCCGTTACGTCTTGCATCTATTTCAATAAACTTGCATTGCTGCTAGTCAAGGGTAAAATGAATTTTGTACCTTTGGTAAGTATCGTGTCTTGGACTTCTTTCAATGAATTGAATATCAACACCGGGGTAGTCCGAATTTACACATCATTCTGTGGCTCAATAGTGATAATCACGAGCATGTGCCTGAAGGCATGCCTAATACCGTTCAACTGGTCACCGATTTATATTTTTTTGGTCGCTATGATGACTTGCCGGGTGATCAATTCAACAAACAAGTTCACTGCTATACATTCTCTTGCACCAAACGAGGTGAAACAACATGCAGAGTCAATATGTGCTTACGAAATATTACCCGTTATGTAAACGTATTCACAAACATCACACGGCTATGTCTATGACCCCATTTTTATCTATGGCATATATATTTTTTTTTAATTAAAAAAAAACTAAAATGTAATATGAAAATTACACCATCATAATTTGATAGTACATTAGAACACGGGGTGAAATAAAGAGAGCAGAGATGGAGATGGAGAAGCACAGGAGAACAGTGGACCCGCTCCAGGCGCATTAAGACCTGTGTACCTCAGGTCCTACAAGGATCTGGGCCTCCTCAAGAACATAAGCCAGCCATTAAGTCAAAGATGGGTAAACCACTGAATATAATCTCCGCCTAGTTTGGAAAGTATCCAGGTGAGAAGCAAAGCGTTCACGCTGATTAGATATTCCCCTATACATATATATTTATGAAGCATATAAATATATTTATATAATTTTATAAGAAGTTGTATAAATTATCAATATATGTAGATAATCATACAAGCCCATGCATAATTTTAGTAGGCTTAGGTTTATATATTGTATACACACCCATAAAATGTATTTTATGCAATATTTTCATTTTTAAAACAAACACCGCTTTATCAACACACTGCAAAAAAGAACTACATAGATTTGATTTTGGCAAACCAAAAATATTACACAAAGAAGGTTACACAATAAAAAAAATATAACTTAAGTATGGATACAATATTTTCATTAAAATTAAACCAAACGTTTAACACTTGTAGGCTTCGTAATGCATAAGACTGACTCATTAGGAGGTGCCTGGAGACAAGTTGCACTCCCCTCCAACTTCGTGCTCACACTTGGTAATGTACGTCATTGTTTGATGAGTTTTGTATTTTAGGGTCATTACAAACTTAAAGTTTGTTAAACAGTGGGTTTAGCTATTCAAAATACAAAGCCACGTATTTTATATGTGACAAATCGCAACAATATTATAAAATATAATATCATCTACTTTCTAAAAAGGTGATGATTTATGAATGGAATAAGCACTAACGATATGAGGATTTCTTTCTTTTTTGTGTTTTAGATGCGATGGACCCGTACTTTAATACTGACCTGAGAAGAGAATATGACGTGGAAGACCTCGGAACTGAAGGATAGAAGTCGGAGAAATGGCAGGAAGAAGTCTGAGAGAGGAGGATTGTTGGGGAGGTGTATTGTGGACCGGGGTATGAGTAATTTGCAAAACTGATAATAACAAAATATGATTTCTAATGAAATGAAATTGATTTTTATCGTATTAGAGAGCTTAATTTATTATAGCCACATTTTTTAGAGAAAGAATAGCTCGGTAACATAATTTGGCTGTCTACAAACTTGTTAGAGGAATGTCATTTGCAAAGAGTTCAAAATGTCTACAGTTCCTGATAGGAACGGAATAATTAAAAATTAAAACTATTAGCATGTTTAAAAGCTATTAGTAGGAGGTTATCCGCTGGAGAAGGTCCCTAATTTCATAAGGTCCCTAATTCCCTAGTTTTCAGGTCCCTAATTCCAAAATCTCATGTTGAAATTTCATTGAAATTTCAACTTAACCACTTATTTACCGGGGCTGTTGATGTTATAGTGAGTGTATTTAAAGATTCGATGTTTTAAATAATATCATTGCATTATAAAGTTCAAACTGCAAATAACATGAAAACTGTAAGTCATCTAGAATATTCTAGCTGAACATTTGATATAAATGTAATAGTATTAGTTCCGCAGGTTGTCGCTTCGTGTTGAGTTGGAATAAGTATTAACTGTTCATTCGTTTCCCTTTTACAAACTTAAGCAAAAATGTGAGGCGTTATATTTCAAAACAGGTTACATCACCCAAGAGCGGATCCAGGATTTCTTTCTGGGGAGCACAACGGGCAGACGGGCAAAAAAATCAACATTAACTTGGAAATAAACTTGTAGTATTTATAGAAAGGTTTCAAAGGATATTTTATTCATATATTTTCACAACTATCATCACATGATTTGCCTATAAGTATGTACTGAAATGGATTCTCCACAGTACACAAAACACCGTCTGCGGGGGCACGTACCCCCGTGCCCCTCCTCTGGATCCGCCTATGACATCACCTGATCAAAAAAGATTAAATTTAAAAAAAAATAATCAATTTAACAATTTTTAAAAATTATTTTTCGCTATTTTGCAAACAATTCACTTCAAACAATAATTACTATTTTTATGATCTTACCTTTTTTAAATCTCATTTAATATAAGAAATATGTTGGATATACCTGACTTTGATCAGAAAATATCGATATATGGTTATTTTATGATCGATAAAACAAAAATAAATAAATAAAATAGATATTTTAAAAAACCTGAATCGTGTCATTCACTTATTTTTGGCTTGGAATGGAGTCATAATTAAGCAATAACTCTATTTGAAACCCATGGCTGACAGCACCATGCGGATAAGCGATTCCTCCTTCTTAAGTATTAAAAGTCATTTTGGACCAAATTCAATTAATTACTTTTTAAGCGTGGCTGCAGAAATTATAATGAGTACCTATGAAGAATTAATTTTTTTTTTTTAAATTCATAATAGGCGAAACCAGGAGGGGGGGGGGAGGCACGGGTGCATGTGCCCCCCCCCAGACGGTTTTTGTTTACTGTGGAGAATCCATTACAGTACATACTTATAGGCAAATCACGTGATGTTATAACAGAAATAACATGAGTGAAACTATTGTTTAGATATTTTAATAAACCTTTGAAACCTTTCTATAAATACTACAAGTTTATTTCTAAGTTATTGTTAATTTTGTTGCCCATCTGTTCGTTCAGAAAAAATCCTGGATCCGCCCTTGGTCACGTTTTTCTGATTTTTTAACTTCGATTCGATACCTTTAATGAGGTGGAAAAAACGTTTATCTAATTCATTTTAAAATCCCCAATATTATTTTTTGTTGCCTCCATAAATAATTTATAGTATTTGTTTTAAATGTTTTCTTGTCCATCGCCGAAGACGTGGAGGGACAAGGTGTGGTGGGGGTCGCGGGCTGGCGGCTGTGTCAGTGAGTCGTCGGCTGTTCTTGTGTTCGGTTCCTCTTGGGTCTTGTCCAACTGAGATCGTAGTGGTGCTTCCCATAGTTACGATGAAGTTTAGTGCTTGTTTGCTGTTCTTACTTCTCGGTCTGGTTTCTTTGGCTGAAAAAGGTAAATATATTTATTTTAAAAAAAAATTCACAATTATTATATATAATGTATTTACGCAAAATATTGCGAAAATGCCGGTTCTTGAACAAGACAAATTTCAAAAAAGGATCAACACTTTTTTTGGGAAAACTTATCCTTGTTTTTCCCTTCTTTACACTTATCTCAATAATAGCCAACAACCTTATTTCAGACAAATATTGTATTTCTGGCATAAATTCCGCAGGTTGCCGCTTTCGAGTTATGTCACGACAAGTTTTAACTTTTCATTCGTTTCATTTTTTAATATTCTCGAAAACAAAAATTTTCGTGAGCTCTAGTAAGAAAAAATAGTGTAATTATTGTAAATCTGTTTATCATTTCATCAAGAAATAAAAGTTTCAACTAACATTTCGAAGTACATATATATTATGATATTTCTCACTATTTCTCATTTCTTGATGAGATGATTACTCAACTATATATACACCTTTCCCATACACTCTTTTTTGCCTTACTAAAACTCACGATTATTTATATTTTCGAAAACTTTTGAAATGAAACGAATGAAAATTTAAAACTTCATTTTATTTATTTCCAAACAACCGATCTGAATTAAAGTTTTAATGCTTAACCTAAAGAGCAGAATTATTCTTTACCCATAAAATTTTCCTTTTTTTAAAATTTGTTAACGTGTATTGATTCTAAATTATTCATTTATATTCCTATTACTGAAGATATAATTAGATGCATCTATAACGGTTATTAGGGTTTCAATATGTTAATATAAGATAAATTTTAAATTATGCACCCATGCTGAAGGCATGAGTAGCAGATGAAAAAATCACGTATTTCAGATTTTGTTTTTATTGTAATTATTCCTCATGCTACACAATGACTCCATTCAAACGCTAATTTAATTGCTTTTATTAAACTTAAATTATTACTTTGTCTTTTTAATATGGAAAACAAAGTTGTAACCAGCCAACCGAATAATAGATTGTTCCAGGCGGTTAGCTAGAAGAGTGATGAAACCAAAAATTCGTACTGTCCAGAGTTGCCGGTATTTCAATCGAGAAGTTTTATAATTTTAGTTATAATTATTTATTTTTAAAAATAATATTGTTTGGTTTTTAGTTGAATTTTTAATGTTCATTTTGTTTTATTCAACAATTCTTAACTTGGATTATAATTGAAATTTGATGTTACTGTTCATAAAATTCTATTACATTATTTCATGATTTTCTGAAAATTTATTATCCGTCTTTGAATTATTGAATATTTCTAACGTTTCCCGTTGAAAAAAAAGTTTTATATGAGTTATAGAAGTGAGAAGAAGAATATCATGTTTTGCCTAATAGTTCAACATATATCTGCTCTTGCAATTTTATCTGCACCACTTCAACCCACTGTCTTGGTCTTGGGTTTTGTACGTGGTAGACTTTTGGTAGAGCCTGTTTCTAGAACAGCGGTTGAACACGAAAGTAAAGCTCAAACTCCAGGTTTTCTCCCTTATACGAGGCTGGGTGAGCTTCAGGAGTGTCTACAGATCTCACAGGGTCCATCCAGTTAACAGATTAAGAGTTTAATCAACCAAAGTTGTACTTCAACTGGGGACCTTCGGCACAGCAACTCAGCGCTTTACGTACTAAGCTCCCCACTACTATCAGAAACACGACAGAGAATATTTTCTTCTCATTTGCGATGGCCTGTTTTTCCATCTAGTTTTTTTAAACTGAAGTACGATTATATTTATTCCGGCTTATAGCAGCATGAATAGAGTGTTCCACTTCTAATACATTATAAACTTCAGTTAATATCTCGTATAATTTAAAATTGACTCAAGTTTTCAAGTGCAATAATTGACATTTTGGATTGCCCTTGTGTTATAAATATAGTCCTCATATTCTGTGTCGTTCATCCAGTGGGATTTGTGGGACAGGAATAGAAAACCTAAGCTGGAAGGAGAGGCGAATGAACTCAGTATACTTAGCCATTTATTTATTAATTATTATAAATATTGGTTTTGAAGAGTGTTAAATTGTTGTTATTGATTTACACAGATATCGTCTTTTGAAAATATTGAAGATAAGGCTGGGATTGGTTTTGCGAAAAATTGTTGATTATAGAGGAATAACAAAAAAACAGTTGAAGAAAAATAGTTCATACTTTTTTAATAAGTTTTTTAAATCTATATATGCAACAAGTAAGATTAATAATGGTGTTGTAACCTTTCTGTAGATACGCGTTTTATGCCGACTTTTATGTTCTAGACTTTAATAGTGTTAAATGGACATTAAACTTTTACTTCAATACCTGTTGGGCAAGCCGTATAATGATTCTCACGATTGTTTAAATATAAATATAATTGATTGGATATTTATTTTACATCTTTAGTTACGATGGATGGCATTTGTAACTCGGTGGGTGGAAAATAGTTGTTTTGTTAACTTTAATGAAATTAGAATCCTTTATTGAAATATTTTTTTAAAGGAATTTAGGCTTTGAAGAGTGTAGTTTTTGAATTGTTAAATAGCATACATTTTTTTAAATTGAAAATAAAAATCATTAAATAAGGTTATGTTTTTTTTTTGAGTGGTGAAGTGGAATAGGGACATTAATTTATCATACAGACTTTTTTGATTATCTTAAACTTGTTCATTAAACAATGAAGAATAAGAAAATACTCGATAAGAAATAAAGGTTATAAGATAATAATAATAATAATAATAAAGGTTAAATAGTAGGTAGTGACTTCCTATGCGATCTTTCAAGATTACATTTTCTACATTCACCACTTTCTATGCACTTAAACCTAAAATAAATTAAATAATATAGATGAATAAATAAAATAAATTTATAATTATTTAAATCAAGCAATACAGAAGCATTGATTGCTCAGCCAGTGATTAAATAAGCATAAGAAAATGGGAATTGTAATTTACAGGCTAATTTTGGCGTAATGAAAATATTAGTAGAAGTGTATAAGAATGTAACCACTGACGACGACTAATCATTTTTTTACAACTCATTTGTTTTCCTAAAATTTACGTCCATTAACGCACTATGTGAATGGTTCTTGGATTGTTCACTGAACCGTTTAGGGAAGAATGTGAACATGTGAAACAAAAAACCTTTTATGTTCCCAATATGGATCTCATTTATAAATATGTAAAGAATTAATTGCAAATGAGTTTTTATAACCTTGGTTGCGATGAATGATAAACAATATTTTTTCACGAGAAAAATAGTTCACTTTTATGAAATGAAGCTTCTTTCCAATCTAAACTAATATTTTTTTAAATTAAATAACAAATTTATTATACAAACATATATATTTCGTCCAACTCACGTTTAAACAGGCTTTTTCATGATTCACTAATTTTTTTTTGCTGGTACGGCAGCTGATACTGTTTCTGTTGTAGCTCAATGGGATCCTTTATGTGTTTGTAGTTGGCGGCACATTTATTTACTGTATAATTTATTTTATTTTATTTTTTTATTAATTGGTATGATTTTAAATATTTTTATTTAGAACATAAAAGATATGTCCAGGGCCGGGATTCGGACCCGGGTCTCCCATGTTTCCGTCATGGTGCTCTACACCTGAGCTTTCCTGGTTCGTGCTTCGGTGAGACAAGTCCATTCTCTTTATATGGCAGGAATATTGAATCGTGGAATCGTATTAATTGTGTAACAAAGACGGTAGTATTTCCATTTTTACAGCAATAGTTTACAGGCGTAGGCAGAACCAGAAAGGAGTGACCTAAATATTTATGGTTATTTTAGTCTTCATTTTAAGTGAAAATGATTTAAAACCAATTCTGATTGACACGCTTACGTTAATAAATGTCTAAAATATTAAATGATTTCCGTTTAAGCAATGTGCCCCTACAGATTTTGCACCTTAGGGCAAAAACAAATTCATACTTTTTTTTTTGTGAAGTTGTTTAGCTATGCTGTAAATGTTTAATGCATAATACCAAACCAAGTTAGGCCTATGTTGCACTTTGATGTATAAAGATTATAGGAGTGTCTCCACCGCAGGCTTTTGTCTGTGTGTCGTCACTCGTGCATATGTTACAACAGCATATATACTGAAGCACATCGACAATAATAGGTCTTATTGAAGTTTGTTGTTTGTATGTTTGTTCATTTAACATCACTTTATGCTACAATGGCTAATCGGACGATGCTACAGTGGGAGCTCTAAATTTTGCCTATCCAGGTTTAATTTGGATAGGGATTTTTAACGAGTACCTGACATCGCACAGGCTCGGGACCCCCGTTTAACGTCCCTTCCGAAGGACGGCGTAACTAAGGATTTTTTACTTCCTTAAAAAAATACTTAAATCTTATTGAAGTTTGTTTTACGGCCAGTAAAGTCAACGAGACGATTGCTGTAAGAGAAAAACGTTTTAGAAATACAAGAAAAATTGAATAGTAGGTGTGTGGAAAGTACAAAGAGGAGACTCTGGTGCCATATCTAATGCTTGGACGATATCCAGAAACACTCCAGTTGCATATAAATTCTAAAATAATTTCATCTGTACGTAACTTCTTAAATTATTGTAGTTAAAAGTGTTCCATGTAAGCTCTGTTTCTTTCGATGTGAGATTTTCAAAACCGATCTTATGGTTAAGAATTATTATTTTATCTTTTAGTAAGGTAAATAATTTTAGAAAAACAAAGAGTCATCTACTAATTGCGTCTGCGCGAGGGTTGGTTTTTTTTTAACTTTTTTAAATTATGGTTTTAAGTTATATTTTCTATACATTAGACTTTTGTTATCCTTTGACTTGTGCCAATCCTAATAGTTACTATAGTCTGATCACCGACTAACGTTTTTTGTTTATTTAAAAGATTCAAGCATCTTTTTTGTAAAAAAACTTATTTTTAGAACATTATATATTTTAGAATACTAAATTTGTTCCTTATGTACACTTAATCAAATCTTCCTCAAGAAATTATAAATACCTATTAATAAATTATCTGAAGAAGTTAATGCCTTATCAATTGGCATACTATAAAAAAGTCTTATCTTTGAAGCGTATTTAATGAAGTAGTACAATTTGTTGCCAATTCCCCAGAGGTGATAAAAATGTTTATCTGATGATATCTGGGATTTTTTGGGAAAAAAAATCTTGAGATTTTTTTTCTTTATCAGACCATTGTCATTATTCAAGCCACCAACTTAGTCATTTTATTTGAAATGAAAGTGTTCTCATTGTTTGTAGCAACTGTTTTTTTTTTTTTAATTTATCAAAGGGTGTTTAGGAATTCATACTTATTATTTTTGTTTGTAGAGTACCTTTGTCACAAATACCTAAATTCTTTATCTGAGCTATCTGCTTATATAAAAAAAAATACTGAATAATTAAAGATAAAATTAATATGTTAATATTTTGCATCCAAGAACTGTCTTAGAATTATGTACTACCACTATTTAGTGATTATCATTGAATTCGAAGTTTATTCATTAAATCCCATGTTTAAATGAAAAAGTATTATTTTCATATCCAACAAGATTATTTTATTTTATTAGCCTTTAGAAACTATTTCAAATGTCTTATAATTTTTTTTATTTTATTTTTTTATTAATTGTTATAACTTTAAATATTTCTTTTTTTTTGTCAACTTGTTATTTAACATGATCAACTATAACCTCTCAATAATTTATATAAATTATAGCTGGCAGCTAATGCTGGGATACTCAATCAATCACTTCCCTCAAACGTTTCCCCCATGGCCATCCATTACTTATTCTAATAGACTGTCTTCGCAGCCTGATTCGCCCAGGCCCTAGCGATCTATGATAGCCAGTCAAACAGGTTCTGTTATTGACCCTTCACTAGGCTATGTCTTTTTAAAAAACTTTTCCATTCTATTTAACACTAGATTTTGTAGATGTGCTTAAAACATCTGTAAAATGGTTAAAAATTTTGACATATCTCTGTCTGTGAACAAATAATTAATTTAATAAGGAGATGCCCTCATTATATATCTTCATCAGGGCTTTGCTACCCTTAAAGGTAGGTTAATAGACAATTCGGTCGTAGACAATGGTCGAGTTGTTCTACACGAAGGCTGTGCATTAAATACATAGTTTAAAAATTTCATTTTATTTTATTCTTAATATTAATTGCAACCTGGGCCATCTCCACCACATCAATTCATAACAATATAATTAATTTATATAATTAGTTTAACTTGATCGGAAAGGCAAAAGCTGTCTACTACCAAATATGTAACACAGTGGAAGGAAAAAGAGAAGTAGGACTAGAGATAAAATTGCTGATCTTAAAGACAGTTTACCTTCTTGTTCCTGTATGGTTCAAAGAGTTGGGTGTTAACTGACCGACTCTGTAATCGAATTGTCGCTGAGAAAATGAAGTACCTGCGAAGAACATCTGGAAAAACTAGAAGGGACGGCATAAGAAATGAACGTATTAGAGGAGAGCTCAATACGTGTTTGATCATGGAAACATTTGAAAAGAAGCAGCTAAGGTGGTTCGGGCACGTTTGTAGAATGGAAAGACATAGGGACCCTCTCAAGACAATGGAGCACCGTCGATCTGGTAGGAGACCAAGAGGACGCCCAAGAACGATGTTTTTTGATCAGATAGCAGGAATAGGAAAATCCAGAGACAAAACGTTGATGAAAAAGCTCGCCGTTAATCGGGAGGATTGGTAAGCTTGGCTAAATGCGCCCCATGCTAAAGGCACTATGGCGTGATCCTCCAATCATTTTAATTGAACAGTATTGTATTAGATTAATTTTATATCATATACCTGCCTCTAGTCCTTGTAGTTTTATGATCATATAATTTTAATTAAACTGTTTTATCTATATTATTGTTCAAATATTAAAAATATATGTAGAAGAAATTGGTCCGGGTAGAGGTCACTGAATGAATTTCTCGTGCAATTTGAGAAAAACTTTATTATGTAACTTAATCGGGCTATAAATAAAGTTTTTCTCAAATTACAGGAAAAATTCATTCAGTGACCTCTATCTGGACCAATTTCTTCCACTTATATTATCAAGGTCAACAATTATCATTCAAAATTAAAAATATATATTTACCTACGAATTCATTTTCCTATGTAGAAGAAATTTTTCAGTAAGGTGGTGAAGAAACATTGACTATGTGGATAAGACCATTTGGTACTGTTTGTTCCAATCTGTATATCACAATTTATCTTTAAATTTAAAATACATAAACTACTGAATAAATAAGAAGATAAAATATAACATTTATTATAAACAAAATTCATTAAAAATAACAGTATCACATCAAAACCGTGTCCTATATATAGAACAATCAAAACAATTAACCAAAAAACATCACATTGTAGTTAAATATATTTATGTTTCAAATTGAAATATATAAAATAGAAAATAAATAATGAGATATAATAAAACATTTACTATAAACAATATTGATTAAACACAACGATATCTAACAACAATTATAAACAATATTAATTAAAAAGAACAATATGTTACAAAAATTATAAACAATGTTCATTAAAAAGAAAAATATTCAGTTGCAGTTTCATATTATGTCCCTTTCTACAACACATTTTCCGGGGAATGACGTTCCGCTCCTGTAGAAATACCACAGCTGACTTTTCATCAATCACCTCGCGAAAAATCTTCATCAAATTCCAACTCATATTGTATAATTAACATGAAAACAAATAAACGTCCACTAGACACAAACAATAACAAAGGACTAAGGAAGGTTTCGCTAACAGTAGGAGGTAGTTAACGAAAGTGACACTTGGGGCGCTGGGGTAGGTCGTCGTTAGATTGGAAAAGTACCGACCATTTTTATGAAGAACATTTTCAATTATTGAATTCATAGTAGCCTACGTTCAAGAAAATAAAAATATAAGACATTTATTCCTACAACGATTTTAGGAATACGGTATCCCTAGTACCCCTGAATCATCCCAATAATGAATTCATCCTGTGTTTTGAAGTTAAAAAATATTAATCTATATTTCAATAGAAGAATATCAGTTTAGATATAGATTACTAGCTTGTGCCCGCAGCTTCGCTCGCCTGAAATTTGGTCTGCCACATAATGTTTCGTGAAAGATCATTTTAAATAAATAATTTAATTATTTTGATATATAACCTATATTATTGTAAAGTTTCATCTAAATCCGTTCTGTAGATTTTGCGTGAAAGAGAGCCAAACATACAAACTTTTACATTTATAATTTTAGTAGGATTAGTAGGATATCAAAACAAATAGCGTCCCTCATGTTCTTTCTGCTATTTTATCAACTATGATCATGTGATTAGCATTTAATTATGTACTACAGTGGATTCTGCACAGTACCTATAAAACTGTCGGGGGGCACGTGTCCCCGTGCACCCCCCTCAAATCAGCGCTTGCTATAGCCTATGTGTTATTCTGATGTATAACCTATATTACTGTAAAGTTTCATCCAAATACGTTCAGTAGTTTATGCGTGAAAGAGAGACAAACATACAGACTTTCGCATTTATAATATTAGTAGGATTTTGAACACTTACTATTACCTTCCATGTTTTAACAAATATTAGTATATGTGCAGAATAACAAAAAAACAAAAACCACCAGAATCATGAAGGGTCTGGGATTGAACACATGGTAGAGACTGTACTGTTTCTAGGTCTACGTTGTAAAGAGAGGTGATATGTCCAAGATCACGCTCAACTCCCAGGTTTTCCCCAAATTAAGGGCAACCACTTTATACTCGTAGAGTTTGGGTGAGACCCTTAAGGTTCACAACATTCGTCCGCGTGTGTATGCGGCTGTGCTAAATACTTTAAAAGCCACAGTCAGTTTTGAACCCGGAAACTTCAGAGTAAAAACTCAGCACCTTACAAATTGAGCTTTCCTTCTCCATCAGTGTGTAAAATACATGATATTTTGCGTTTGCTATTTTCATGTCTTCATCTTTAAGGTTGTAAAAACTTCGAGACTCTGTGATAATATTCAGATCCAATGGAATCATAGATATTTAAATAAATTATTTTAGAATGATCACTACCATGACTCCCACCGGAACAAATACAAAAAACTATCGGAACTACTATTTAAGAATCGAGTCGAGATATGAATGCATGCTGCGGTGGACAAAAAATTCTGTCTGTAATCCATCATCACTGATAAACGAACCAGATAGTCAGTTGGGGTTCCAAAGGAAGGATTTCTTTTCTACAATTTGTAGTTAGATATCCGTTTTGTTATCTTTTGTCATATTTCGGTGTGAACCTGTCCTGCCTAACCGTTATCAACGCTTATTATATATATGCATAACTCTTCATAAAGGCGTGTGCAATCATTCTTATTAGTATGGGAGGAAATGCCCAAAGTCTTGAGAAACTACAATGTCGGGATGGTTAAAGAATCCTTTGCAGTGTGGTCAATCTGAAATAATAGAATACTGAATAATAATTGAATACGAATGACATCTATCTTCAGGACTGCAGATGACAAACCCCTAATTGAATGTACCTTTTCACCCCTGAACCCTCCCCAGGGAAGGCATTTTCCCACTACCCTCGTTCCTAACGGCTAATGTAGGTACCTAATTTATTCAATTTGATTGTTGTGTTTTAAATATTACCATTTCCTTAAGGAGGATTTACCCTAGCTTCGATAATTTAAATATAAATTAAAAAATATCCACAAAATACCTTTAATTACCGGCAAAAATGAAACATAAAGTCTGCAACTACCACCTCATGAGTATTTAGAAATATTTCTGTGCAAAGCTTGAATATAAATTACTACCTATCATAATTTAGGGTTGTTTAAAATATAAATGATATTTTGATTAGTTTATTTATTTGTTAACCCTAAAATTACTTTGTCAGTGGTTTCATTTTTATTTTTAGCCGAAAATACAGAAATACTTTGCTGTGTTAGTATGATTTACTTACTTACATGCCAGTTTTAAATAGTTTGTCAACAGTTAGCCTTGAATTAAATTGTCATGTATTGCAATCCAGGATATTTGTTGAATTATTGTCCATAGTGTAATATAGCCAGCCAACAATGATACTTAAAATGTGTGTGTTGTGTGCTTGTTTTTATATTTGAAGTAAATTTATGATTAATGAATCATTAAGTATTATATCTTTGCAGTTCTTTACTCTTCGCTGCTGAGGAAATTAAATAAATAGACCTGAATATTGAACAGTTTTAGTATGTTATCTGTAGTGTAATATATAAATCAATTTAATTTCAAAGCAAATACATTAGTTAACGTAAAAATGAATAATTATTTTCCTCTGTTAGGTTGTGTCTGCTCTTAAAAAGAGGACGAGTTCGTTTCTTAACTGCAATTTTTGTTTTTTTTCTAAAACGATTAGTGAATGTTACTTTCTATGTTAAGTTGAAAGGGTTTTGGTTAACATATAGCAGTGCTTTAGGTTGGGTTTTTCATTTTAGTCGGTTTTGTTTTTGTTTCTTTGATTTAACAGGTTGATTGGAGAAGGTCTATGTGTAGAGCGCTGAGCTGCTGGCATGAAGGTCCTTTGTTCGAATGAGTCTGTCTTTTGTCTCAATCTAAAAATAATTTTACAAATAAGTATAATTGGCTATAATTCGCAGCCGGTGAATTTTTTCTTACGTTTTTGCTTATCGCAATACTTTATTGTGAAACTGATGGCAAACTGAAAATCCCCTTTGTTTAGAAGAGTGGAGTGCTAGCTGGCTTCTAAATCCGTTGTGCTGATGAGGCATTGTGAAGCCTTCACTAACAGTTCCATGAGGGTATGTTACAGTGTCACTACAGCTGTCCTCCGATGTTGACGGCCTACCACCATTTGGTTCCGTGTCTCCCCATCCCTCAATGTTTGCTTTGAGTACTCTTTAACTACAGCAGATATAATAATTTAGAAAAATTTCTGTCGTAGTTTTCAATAATAGTCATATAAGCCCCGTCATATAATCTTACTGTGTTTTATGCTATGCTATACGCGTGTATAACAAGTAATACTGTGCTTACTTACATATTTGTAAATACTATATCATTGCCTGACATCTCAATGTAATTCCTCAGGAACCCCATTATATGCTCTGGATTACATTAATAAGTTCAGAACAAAAAGAAAAAATCTACAATAACATAATCATAAACATTAAATTCCTCTCCGATGTGCAGTTAATTCTTTCAGCAGGACCTAAAGTCAATGCAATTTATCAAACTAACAATGTTAAACATATGTAATCTTACTAATATTATAAATAGTTTGCATGTTTGTCTCTCTTTCACGCAAAAACTACGGAACGGATTTGGATGAAACTTTACAGTAATATAGGCTATACATCAGAATAACACATGGGCTATACCAAGCGCGGATTTAGGGGAGCGCACGGGGGCACGTGCCCCTCCCCACCCCCTACAGTTTTAGAGGTACTGTGGAGAATCCATTATAGTACATAAATAGAGACAAATCAGGAATTTAGCATCTTGAAATTTGCAGATAGGTCCTTTGTATGATTTAAGAAAGAAGTTTGGATAATTCCACCCTTATTATAATAAGGGTTCAAAGGTTGTATGGAATCCGTCAGTTTTGAAGTTAGATATCTGAAATTTTGTACGAGTAACCTATAGTAAAAAAAATTAAATTATTTAAATAATTAAATTATTTATTATTTTATATTATTGTTAAAAAGCACTGTCAAGAAACTTTATGCGGTAGTCCAAATTCTATGCGAGCGAAGCCGCGGGCAAAAGCTAGTAATTCTATAAATCCAAACAAAGCAAACGATATTCCATATGTCGGAATTTTTTTTCGAGTATTTTTTGTGAAGCATTCTCGTGCCTAATGAAAGGCAGTTAGTTTTTCTCATTCTCATTATTTTTTCCTCTTCCCCTCCCCTCTAGCAGCTCTAATTTTAGACAATGTCTGTTTATTTAAAGAAAAGAATCAAGAATTTAAAAGTAGGGAAGACATATAAGAAAACGAAACTGGAAGCAAGGACAACTTTATAAACATTTACTCTATTTATATTAATGTATATTGTGGTATTTACTTTTCTTGGCTGCTAATAAAATAATTTTTACATCAAGTTCTTGAGATTCAGTCTTGTACTCCTTCAACTACCATTTGGTGACATTTCGAGACAATATTGTTCTCATAATCATGACAAACTGATGACGAAATTTTTAGCATCACTTCATCCTACCAATATACCTATACAATACTACGATATGTCCTGTAAATATTGATCAAGACTAGTGATTGCTGAAATGTTTGTAGTTGGCTTCAGGATCCATATTATTAAAGAAGATAGTTTAACAAATATACGAATGAACCTTAATAACCGAAAGTAAAACTTAATTAAAATGTACTCGTACACCAATCAAACCAGTAGCAGTTTTATTGATAGTAATATTGCATAAAAATATAAGAATTTTTGCGAAAAAGTAGTTTGAATTTAAGCTCTGTTGCTTAATAATACATAAGCTGTGGTTTGTTGATTGTGCATTTGGAGCCAGTGACTGTCGACCCTTCAAGACAGTTCGTTAGTTGGATGTAACTATTAATTTTCTACCCTCACGGTCAATGAAGGCTGTCACTATCGAAGAATGGTCGCTCCTTCTTTTTTTTTTTCTTCTTTTTTTATTGTGGTTTTAATACAATGAAAACATTAAATATGAGTAGTTAATTATCCATCCTGTTAGGACGTCAACGACTCCTTGTGTTTCGTTTTAATTACGTAATAGTTTTCCTCGTTCTCATTTATTTTTTAAACTCATTTGGAAGCGATGATGATTCTTTGTGTATAAAATACCTTTGATTTTCAAATTAAGAACAAATTAAATTTTAATATGTCAAATTCGAATTTATAAAACTATCATCCTTCCAACTGTTCTTTATGGATGAGGAATGTGTCACTTTGGAGGGTGAGAAATGTATAAGGTATAAGGTATTAGGTAGAATATTCGGTCCGAAAAAAGACGATACCGCAGGATAGTTTAAGAGATTACACAACACAGAATTGTAGCGCATTTACTCGGTTAATACAATTAAAGTGACAGCGTCCCGAAGATTGAAAAATGCTTGACATAAAAATGATAGAATTCTTAAAAAATTAATAAGCGCTGAACCGACTGCTATACTGGTATAGATCGCGTTAATAATCTAACTGAATTGGTTTTGTGTAGTAGCAGAAATCGGTAGTATCGGCATTGAGCCTTGGGATTCACAGTACCTTATTATTGCTATTATTAAAATATCTTTAATCTTAGGAAAAAAAAAAAACAGTACCATTTTAAACACATGAAGGGTCTTTGGTTCAGTATTCGTAGAGACTTTACTGTTTAAGGACAACGGTTGTGGAGGGAAGTGATTTGTCCGAGATCAACCGCCATGTTTTTCCTCAATTAAGTTTACCTACTTTATTGAGGCTGGGCGGGTCCCAGGAGGTCTCCAGATTGAACAGCGTCTGTTAGCAGTTTATATTATTTTTCCCACACAGCCGGATTTGAACCCGTAACCTTCAGCACTCAAAATTACCGCTCCCCCCAACCTTAAGTATTTAATGTAAAACGAATACTGAAATTCCAATTCTTAGAGTTTTAATTTTCAAGGCAATGAAAGCAGACATTTTTATTGTATTAATTCTTCATATTCTCCAGTCATCGACTAAGTGTAAAGCTAATGGAGCTCACGTGATTGCCCGCATCCATCAAGCAAGACCCTCATTTGTAAAGGACTACCATAGATTAATAGGGGAGAATTTACCCCTAGTGCGGTTAGGGGGCTTAGACCGACAATTATTCAAATTCAATTTATGCCATTCGCTGGTTATTGTTCGCTTATATACCAAGCATTGTTCTCATACAGTGTTAAATTGTATGATTTATGATTTAAGACAAAAAAAAACGACATACTATTATTAAACAGATGTAGTTATGCGGTCTATCGCGATCTATAAAAGTCATATATAACATGGAGTCACAGGCATAAATGTCCAGTTTTGCTTTATATCCCATATCAATTTTATAAATCATTCAGCAGCGTTACAGATTTTTTGGGGATAGTAAATAAAGATGGTTAGATGAAGGCGCATTATCACTAAATGATAACAAGTTACAAGTCTTGTAATCACAAGTGACTTTAATATATAGAATACAAACCTTATGTTGGTGGGTATGAAAATCATCATGTTTTATATGACGTAATCTCGAGGAAAGCGGGATCGCGCCATTCTGGTAGTATTTTGCTTGGTATGGATTTGTAATAGTGGAATCCCCATATTTCGTATCCCGATTATTCGTATTTCTGGCTAATTCGTACAAATTTGCCGGTCCCCAGAGAAAATCCCGATAAATGGTATAAAAACAATGCATTTCAGATCCCTCGGTAATTCGTATTATTTTTATGCTCGAGGTCACTTATAACGTCTGTAGGGACTTGAGGTACCAATTTATTGTTTGAATCCAGTCTTTCACTAAGATACAGAATCTCTTATGTCTTTGTAGTAGGACCTCTTTGTAAAATATAACCTCGAATAACCAGTTTATTTAAGAAGCTGTGATCAGACCGCATGGTGTAAGGAAATAAAGTTTATTGTTCCTAATGTGTTTTCTTATTGTAAATAAGTATAAGAAGCTGTGATCAGACCGCATGGTGTAAGGAAATAAAGTTTATTGTTCCTAATGTGTTTTCTTATAGTAAATACCTACACGTCTTATGATTCGTATTTCCAGCTTTAAAATCTCGTTAATTAGTACTGTTTTCAAAAGGGGGAGAGAACAGTGAAAAAACAAAAATCAGAATGAGAATAAATGTTTTATAGGAAACCACACAATTTGTATTGTTTTTATAGATCCTATAAATAGACAAGAATTTCATATTTATAATAATAATATATATAATGTATATATAATAATAATATATATAATATATAATACCAACAATTTCAGCAAAATCAGATGTTAGTGATGAGGTATTTTTTGCTCTGAACACTCTTGACGAAGCAATTGACTATACCCGTCTGTTTAAAAAAAAATCACGGATTTTTTTCGAACAAATGTTTGATTGGTGTTTATTTAATTGTACATATTGTATTTATTGTTTATTGTAAAGCAGTGTTTATTTTGTTGTTTTTATTCATACCAGATTGTATATATTTCTTAATACATACATGTTTGGATTAATACTTTTTTAATTTTTTTTTATTTTTTACACCCGATAATTGGTATTCCCGATAATTCCTACCAGATCATCAGCCCCTTGACCATACGAATTATCGGGATTTTACGTACAAGCAATTACTCAATTTCAAACTAATACCTCCCTCAGCTCCTTATAGGTAATGAACGAAAATAAAACGATTCGGCTTCCCTGAGTACAATGAAAGCATTTTGGATAAAATTCGAACTGACTGCTTATTCATCGGGGCTGTAGATACAGTATATCAAATATGGAGAAAACACTCTTTGGTGGGTATAAAAATCGTATTTTATATGATCTAATCTCAGTATGTAAATAAGAAGGCACCATATCACTTCTAATCACAAGTGTCTATAATATAGTGTATAAAATACAAATACATGAAAATCAATCACTTAGTAGGTATAAAAATCATATTTTATACGATATGAACCTCTGAACCCCCCATTCCTCTATGCTTACGCCAATGCTATAATTTACTATCGATGGATTATGCATCTACACTATGGAACAATATGATTACTTTGAATTATTATTAAATAATTTAACCAAATGATTGCGCTCTGTTTATTTCATTATAATTATAAACATATATGTTTATAATCCAATTTTGGGGTACTATGAATCATTAGTGCTTGTTTAGCTACTATTTTTCCTCTCAGTATCTCTTCTTTCTCTTTGATCTCCTGCTCCTTACCTCAACTTGGATTTTGTCGTCTGCTTCGTTCTCCTCTCAAACCTCATCCTCATGTCTGGGGTTATGCTATTGGCAGTTCCATCCCTAAGCATGTCCTCCGTTATCCCGAATCCTTCCATGTCCCTCTCTGCATCCTTAAACCTTTTTGGTTTTAAACGGTTTGGCTTTTAATTTAATAGGGATTCAAACAATATTTTCTTTAGCATACTTACATTTGTAGGCAGGGTATGTCCTTACAAATTAACCCTTCTTTTCCTGATTTCTTTCGTAGGTGATTATTTCTAGATCTTTCTAAATTTTCGCAATTCGTGTGTGACTAATTTGTCGTTGGATAATTTAATGACTACAATGTTGCCTTATTAAACTATATATGTTTATATTTTTTGTGAATTTGCTTTTATCAATATTCGAACCGTAATAAGGATGTGGATAGTCGATGAAGTAATTTGCAATATCTTGATGTAGTGTAATAATAAGAGCTTCAATGTTCCAACTGAATAGGCTCCATTGGCCTCCTAATGAAGGCATAACCAGTCAATTTTCAAAAACAAAGAGTGGTTAGGGCAGAGTGACCCAGATGCTGAGGGCAGCCGAGCGTGGAAGCTGGATCGGACAGGCCTCGACATTAACGTTCCTTTTTCAATCTCCTTCGGCAATCGATGTGGCTAACTACTCAGGAGCGGTAATGACGCCAATCTAGGAACCATTGTCTTCGGTAACCACGCCCTCAGGCCACCTCCTTCCTCTTTTACAACGGCTCTCTGAATGCTCTTGTATTTACATTATTATCTGCACTTAAACCATCATATCTTCGACAACTGCAAGGAACGTTAATGAAGACATGGCTCATGTAATTAATATCCCCGGCATAAGTGCTATGAATGTTATGGGATGAAGTTCGTTGACGGAAACAAGTTTTAAAGCTGTAAAGTCGATCCCACTTCATCTACATCCCTGTTGAAAGCTAAGTCAAATTTTGTCCAAAGTTAGTTTCTTACATAAGAAATAGGAATCGTGTTATTTTCGTAGTGAATAAGTGAAAAAGTCAGACATTGGCAAGAAAAGGAATTATTGCTTAGAATACAACTGCATTTCAAGCCAAAAAATACGTGAGTGACACAGTTTCGCTTCCTTCAATAAAATTATCTCACTCTGGACAAAATTAGACTTAACCGCTTATCCCTGGGAACTGCCGTTATATTCGTATGTATGTACTCAAACATAACTATCAACCTTAATCATTCATATCTTAATTTTTGGGAAACATAAATAGGTTCTATTCGAAACTTATAATCATTGACAAGGAAGTAGCTGAATAATAACAGGCTTAGCAAACCAGAAGGCTCGATGCTGAATCAGCATCGGGAATCAACAATTTGACATTGAATTTATAAATACTGTTTGTGATACCTCATCATTCATATTAAAAATAATTTAGAAAGTGTTTCCATGGCATTTCATAGAAGAGAAAAAGGAACATATCCCGACTTTATTTTTTTTGGAGGGAAATTTAATAAGACTAATACCAAATAAACTAATTTATTTATGAAATAAATTTCGAGGCAAGACAAATACGCCTGATTCCTCCATCTGCGTACGTCACGGAAAATACCCAAGTCGGTTTATGATACGTATTTTACCCTTAAGGATAAAGTATTTACTTTCTTTTTGCTGCTATGTGCCAAACGCCATTTTTATAATTTCTGTCTATAAATATTATTATTTTTATTGCTTATTATCGAGGCGGAATAGGACTCACAGTAAATGAATGTTTTGTGGCGGAGGGATCATTATTTACACCATTGGATTCAAATGTATTGTTAACTTTTCTTTTTAGATTTTGGTAATGGTTTAAAAATATTAAATATTTTAACTGTCTTTTTTTATATTCGCCCAGTACTCCGTTCGTCGCCGTGGCTGCTCCCCTCTTTCTCCTGTCCATTTCTTTTCCGTCATTAGCTTTGGTTTTTCTTGAAAACCCACGTGAGTATTCAGTTTTGCGCCTCATCCTCGTAGGTAATCATAATAATATTTATGCATTATGTATTAATGAAACTTTTTTAATGTTTGTTCTAGCCAGTTCAATAGGTTTTCAGTTCTCATTCATTCTCACTCCTAATAGATTGGATTTTGAATTGTTGATTCTGGTCAACATTTAATTTTTATAACATTGTCGTTAAACTTGACTTTTTTTTTTGTGAATAAAAAACAATTACATTAGTAGTTTTTTTACATTGATTTAGCTTTTGAAATAAAATATTGTGTTCAGATCAAATAAATAAGAACATGTTCGATACGTCATGAACGTGGAAACGTAGGAACGGCGCCAGGCAAAGGTGGTCCGAAAAAAGAGTATTTGAGTTGTACTTAGGCTGCAGGATGAGTAGCGTGGTCGTGCAGCGGAAGGGAGGTACACTTCTTGAATAAAGATCTTGTATCAACTCGCTGGCTCGTCTCCGATGTTTGAATGGTCTTGTAACAGTTGAATACATAGCCAATTGTATACTGTACTGGCTATTTTGTTTTACATTAGTATTGAATTCATTATATTTGAAGAAATAAAGAACGTGAGTAGGATTTCACAAAACGAGGCCGATACCTACTGTGTTAGGCAGTACATGTACTCTTAACAAAATTCGTAGTTGTTTTGGAAATCGAAAGCCCTACTCTGCAATGACTTCTAATCTGCGTCCTTATGTGGGAGTTATTTTATCCCCGAAACCATTGCAGCAAGTTAAAATAAAAATAGATTCATCAATTTATTGTCTTTACTTAAGATGTATGTAATGAGTAAAAGAAAAAACGTATCTTCACTAATCATTTCTATTAATACCCAATAAAATAAAAGTTTAAAGTGCATTTTTTGTAATATTCCAATCTTTAGTATACCAACTAAACTTTAGTATGCAATGATGCAGTATTTTTAGCTGTTGTGAAATTAAAATTGTATAATCAATAGATAATGCTTACGCGTAAATTCCTTTCCGATAATGCAATAGCTGTTGATATTTATGGAAAAAAATAATATCTCACTCTTTCCATCGGATTCAAGGATATTCAAATCGTCTGAATTGAAGCCCAAAATACAAAGCCTCCAACTGAAGCCTAATTTGAAGGCTTAAAATGTTTGAAACCCATTTATAGTCAAGTATTATTCATCAAGTGGTATGTTTTCCATTTAATATCACTTTGCTGTTGTCTTATCGAACAGTGGGAGTCCTTTTTTTTCTTGTATAATTTGCTACAATTCACAAAATTACATACTGTACCAAATAGACCAGTCTCAAAGTAAAAACAATTGTACGAATTTAAATGTATCTGTGCCGAATCATAATTTACAATGAAGGAAAAACTGTATAAGAAATCTTCCAACAGAGAGAAAAAAAATTAATAATAATAAAATAAACAAACATTGTAACTATACATTCTTAGTAACTTATATACAATAACAATGAAATAAAAGAAATTGGTATTCTACAATAATTAATGTTTTGTTCTTTTATGTACATACCACTTTGTACAATTTTTTGTATAGTTCCCTATATTTTTTATAACTGGGTTTTTATTGTTTTTATACTTAAAAAATATTGTTTACATACTCTGTTGATAAATATATTAATATAAGGTATACTTAATTCTTTATGCATAATTTTAACTTTAGTCTAATATGCACAACTTCCAGCAATTCTAAGGTATTTGTTTTGTAATATTTTTAATATTTTTTAGTTAGTTTTAGGCATGGTTTGTGGGATTCCTAAATTTTGCTTATCCAAGTTTAATTAGTATAGGAATGTTTAAGGAGTACCTGACAACAAGAAGGCTTGGAACTCCTCTGTTATATATCTACAATACAATACCCGTGTATCTATTCTAACATCTTCGGGACATTATTATTACACATCTTCAAAGGTTATTCAAGTATTGTGTACGGTATATTATATTAATGGACTGTTTATTATTTTCCTATTTATGCTTTGAATATGCAAAGAAAAGATTAACATGAATGAGCATTTAGGATTTTTCGGAAAATCACATGGTTTCTTTATTAGCTAGGAACTGGGTTAGAGGGGTTTTCTAGGTTAACGTAAATCACTATTAACTAATTATGTGTACAGTAATTACATTATAAATATTAAGAAAAGTTTATACATAGATCAGTATTATGTTCAAGATATTTAAAAGTCTATACATGGGTCTCCTGTGGTGTAGTGGTTAGCATTACATTACTATGCCCAATATCGCGGGTTACCGTTTTTTTAAAGGGAGTAAACAATAATTGGTTATTCCATCCTTCGGAAGGGACGTAAAATGGGGCTCCCTTGCCTGTGAGATGGCAGATACTATTTAAAGATCCTTGAGATAGGCAAAATTTCGTACTTCGACGACTGTGTCGTCTGAATATCCATAGCAGCATAAAGTGACGTTAAATGAATAAACAAATAAGAGATAAACTTGGTTTACGATAGTGATTTACTTTTTTATTTATTGTTCTTTTGATGGTGATTATTTTATAAGATCAGTGAAGAGAATGGATTTGTCTGGCTTGGACACGCCTTGGTAGCTCAGTTAGAGCACCGCACTAGAGATGCGGGCGACCCGGGTTCGAATCCCGGCCAAGACAAATCTTTTCTCTTCAAAATAAAAATATTTAAAGATAGTGATTTACGTTTTTATGCCTCTTTTGTAATTTACAAAACCTATTTTACTGAAATATTATAGTTTCTATCATTCTATTAATTACTGGAAAGTAGTTATTTACTGGTTTCTTCTGGTTATAAACTGGTTAGTTTAGTTATCTAAACATGGCTAATGTATGTTCCTTCCGAATTAACATGAAGCTGTGTACACACTGAGACTCTTCTTTCGCCTCGGCCCATCAACTTCTTGAAGGCATCAACATAATCGACCAGCCGGAGATAACTATAAATAGACAGTGATGGCAAAGATAAGGGGTGGAGTGACGTCACTGGGGGAGGCGGTTCCGTCCAGCAATTAGACCAATTGCCGCTTGCGTTAATTGCCAGTGCCCTAACCGCCCTTCTCCGCCGCCATTTCCTACGCCCTATGAGGCTATCATATTTCTTTATGGAGCCTAGGGTTCGTGTCCGACATGTTGCTGCCTCACAATTCATTGTAAGGGTTTTAGAAGGAGTTCTCAAATCTGTGAGGAAATGCATTTGAAGTATTAAGACTCCAAGATGGTCTTCATTCTCACTAATACCGTACTTGCATAATAGGTTAATTGTGGACTTATTTATTTCAAATTATACGTTGTATGAATACTCCATTTATTCTACTTTTGGCGACTTATTTTTTTGCGCTATCTAAGTCTGTAGTAAGGGACTTCTGTGGTGCGGTGGTTAACATAGCCTTCTCGGCCAAATATCTCGGGTTCGTTGCCTGGCTATTGGATTTTTCGAAGGGAGTAAAAAACCCTTAATAATGCTATCCTTCAGAAGGGGCTTATGCTGGGGATCCTGAGCCAGTTCGATGTCAGATTCCAGTTCTAATGTTATTTGGATAGACAAAATTTAGATCTTCCACTGTAGCATTTGATTTGCAATAGTAGTATGAACTGTCTGTTTGTAACAAACAATGCTGGTCGGAATTTTCATTATATACCATTAGTCAGTAAATCGACCGGCTAAACTTTAAACCTGAGCTTTATTTTCATAATAGCTATTTCACGGTAACTATCATTTTTCTTATCCACTGCCATTCATATGATGGTCGTAAGAGAGACACACGATTGTTACGAAATAAGCAGTTTGATCTTCGATACTCAATGCAACAGTGCATTTGGAACATAAATAGTATGTTGTAAATTGGATTGTATTGCAGTTTTTCTATTTTGAACTACTAATCACCTACACCTATACATCAATCAACCTACGCTATATAATAGAATTGGTAGATTGGATTAGTAGTATTTCTGCATATATTAATTTCTTCTTTGAGCACAAATGGATTTAACTATGACTTGAACCAAAGCTCAGACGGTGCAGCCGCATTCTTCTGCAACTCTGTAGCCTTTGGTGTTGTATCGCCAGATTCCGCTCAAGCGCTCTGGTTCAAGGACATCAAAGAACCGGTTGTGAACTGTAAATTCGGGATGATCAGAGTCGGCAGTTCATCCAGCCTCTTGATATTTTTCCGGAAGGAGATTCTGGCAGCGATTCCTTAGGTTACGGATGGCGGTTGTTTTGGCAGGGAATTATGCTTGGAAAATAAGAAGCCTTATTTTATGGCATTTAAATTGAATTTTTAATCTGAAATACTTTAAATTTGTGTTCATATATGAGTTTGGAGTGATATCTAATGGGTATGTGACATTGCCTACCCTAATCTTGTATCGTACTTATTCCTTCAAAATTAAAAACTGCAGTTGCGTACCCTGCACGTGTAGTAAGCACGGGTATCGATTTTTTACCTTTCCTGATATTCATAAAAAAAATATGATTCTCATATATCTAATATTGTCTTTGCTTTTATTCCAGTAACAGTGATTTAAATTCCACAGTGTATCATTTTATTTCTTCAAATTTTCCAGAAATAATTGTCGCTTTATGTTTCTAGCCAAAGTTAGAATAATAATAATTACCATGTTCTAATTGAATTAACTTTGTTAATTTTATTGTTCTAAAATTTAGTTAACCTTGTGCATTTAAATTTTTTATTAATATAAATTATGAAATTTAAAACTGTGCTCCGGAGGTGACGGACACCATGCCCACAAAACAGACATATGTTATGTAAATTGTTATAAAAAAATGTTATAACTAACACTTGCATTCTTCAATACCAATAACGTTATGAAAAATTTTCTTTAAGCTTTTCTATAAGTAACTAAGAAACAAATTTTAAATGTTCAAAGTTATGGAAAACTTGTAAGACCCCTGGGATACATAAATATTATAAAACACTGGAGTTTTCCGGTCGCCTATACAATATGCGATGAACTCTAAGTTTTTTATAAATTTTAAAAACAATTGTATACATGTTAAGAATGTAGAAAAAAAGTGGTGGGTAGAAAAAAATGTTGGCTGAAAGTGTTGGAATTTAACTGAGGGAAAAAACTTTTTTTGTATAGAGAGCCCGCTGTCGAGATCCACAATCATGTACCGTTCCGCGAAGATGAGCCTTGTATCATTCAGTTATATAATATGGCGTATGGTTATATAATGGAAGGTGCTCCAGGTCGAAGGTACGGCAGGTAGTTAGTACCTGCAAAAAAGGCATTAGGCTCTTTTTCGCTTGGATAAGTTTGCGAAAGCTAAACAGAGTGTCTTTTTAATGTAATAATTATAAACAATTAGCTATTAGATAAAATGTTCTCCGATCCTCGCAACTTGATCGAAATGTTTGCTTTCCAACTTCATTTCATTGGGAGAGAGCAAAAGTGATAATTTTTTATTTAAGTTTAGAAATATAATCAGCAAAATTTTTGAAAGAATGTTTTTTTAACTTTTTATCAGATTTAGTTCACAATTTAAAATTTTATACTGCAATTGTAGTCAGATCATCAGCTTTCTAAAAATAAAGATTTGATGACTTTAAATCACAATTTAATGACACAGCATTATATCTCCCGATTCATATATTTAAGAATGGCGATTTATAATTAAATCTATTTTTTCATGTACTGAAACGATTGTGTAAAATATTTAACGGTAGAATTCAAAAGTTCTAAATTATGTATATAATTTTTTTTAAATAGCTGATCAAAAACATCACCCTTTATTTCAGCATTAAAAAAAGCTTATACGATTGGTGAATATTCATTTTTAATCTACTTCTAAATATCGCTCTTCTAAAAAAAAACAACATTATTATGAGATATGATGTAGCTGACAGGTGTGAGCGATATGCATTAGAGAGAACTTTCGTATTGTAAATTTAAAATAATGCGGGATCTACAATCTCTACCATTTACAGATGCTATAATTTAGTCGGAATATAGTATACTAGATAATACGGAAATACGAAGCATTCTCCCTGCTAATATAATTATTAATAATATTCGGAAGAAAATGATCCGGGTAGAAGTCAAAGAAAGTATTTTAGTTTCGGATAAATGGTTCATCTTAAGAAGTGCTTTCTTTGAACCCCATCCGGACTATTAAGTTCCCCATAAATAGAAGATCATCTAATATTATTCAAGATTAATAATATTCGCTTATACTAATAACTCTGAAGTTTCTCACACATTCGAATACATGTGTATTTGTGAAATTTATTGTAATAAGTTGTGACGTTTGTAAATATTGGTTATATTTTCCAAATCCCTGAAACCAAAACTCTTTTACTAAAAACGGGTTTTCAGTTGCCATTAACATTTTCTGATAACTATCATTTTGGAGCCATTATCCTGTCATTAACCCTTACTTTCATCAGTCAGGTGTCAGTCTTAGAATTTATTCAAAGATAATATGCACTTGAGCATTCATTAATATTTATTCATGATTTGACAATTTAAATACCTTTTAGTCCAAATAAGTGTTATTAAGTACTAATATCGTAAAATTTAATATCGAAATCGATGTAATTATACAAATAAGGCAATTTTGTAGCCTTATTATAGCGAAAATTGAACTTGTTAAAGTTTAACATTTTAGGGATTTGCAGAACCTTTTTTTCGACCTGTTCCTCTTTTGTACTCCTATATAATTTTAAGAGGACACGTTATTTCTGCTAACATCTGTAATATTTCAAACAATGTCTTTATTATTTTTTTTCGGTTTATTAGGCTTTTTAAAAAATATATGTAATTTTTCTTTGGAAGCAAGGAAATTAAGTCATTGTTTTACATAGTCATTCTCCTTTCGTTCAAAATAAATACTTGGCATTTTTCACCTGTTCTACTACAACTGATAAATAGTTCTAGGTTCAGTAAATTTCAAAGTTTATAGGACAACATTTGTGCTGAGAGTTGATTTGTCCGATGTAGAGTTCAGCAGCGTGGTTTTCCATTTTAGGCTTGATCCATTTTATAAAGGCTTGATGAGCCCCACTTGGGTCTGTAGATCTTACAGGGTCCATCCATGGCGGTTAAAAGGTTAAATAAAATTATCAGCGACTAATAGATTGAATCACAGGACCTTCAGCATAGCAATTAAACCCTCTACACTCTGATCTACCCCGCTCCATAAGCTTTATTTAAGAACACTAGTCAGATAGTTACATACAGCGTATGTAAAAAGAAAAAAAAATCTATAGTGCCATACCTTAATTTACTTAAAAGGCAACAAGAAGCGATGTGCATTCTCCCGCTTGGGAACTCCTTTGCTATTGTCTAAGTGCTGTTTTTTTAATTTACTTTTTATAACTGTAATTTTTTTCTGCTCCCTATCGAATATGACATATGTGGGACAACACATGCTTGTTGCGTCACGTGGTTCTCGTATAAGTCTGTGTCATCTCAGTGAGGAAATTTGATGTTGAAAAGGCAGACTGGTTATAATCTAGAAGCTTTGTTTCTTTACTTTTTTTACTTATATTTTTTGGAAATCAGTTTTCAAAAATCCTTGATCTTAGTCATGGATGCTGGTTAAGAGTGTTGAAAAGTAGAAGCTGAGATTTGGCTCCATTGAACTTTTTTTTTCTTTTAAATTTATTTATTGGAATTTACCAATGTAGTGTAATAAAAATAAAGAAGTAAATGGTATGAATGATACGTAAAGTAATGAAATTAAGACAGTACAGTAACTACCCCCTAGCGGCATTCAAATTACATTTCAACATAGGTCAGAGTCCTTACTTTTTTCAGACTGTGGGTTAACGGGAATCGAAGAGGTAGGTTTTAACTAGTGAATTTGAGTGGGAATAAAGTTTGTCATGAAACGAAAGATTTCGGGTTCGGATAAAATAAGCAATAAATGGAAAATATAGGTCATTGCGGGTGACTTTATTCGTAACAAAAAATTTAGCTTTGAAGATTTTACGTAGGATTGGATAAGAGAGAAATTCGATGGCTTAGTGGAGCCCCAAGTTTTACTCCGTTCTTTGCTATATCCGTATAAGTGTCTTTTGTAGTTAAATCGTATATCATTTACCTAGTAAGTCCTGAAATAGCTTGAAACGACGGTCAGTTTCTTGTCGTTTCAGTCTTGTACCGTTGAATGCAGCACTGCAAATCTTACTCTCTTTTTCTCTACGCATTACTAAACATTCTGAACATTGTAACACACTCCAGTGGAATTATCAACAGTTTCTCCCAATCCTTTAATGAGTAGTTATAGAATTATTATTAGTAGCCACCAATTTCTACGATATCTTTTTTAGGTCGATCATACTTACAACTGAGTTGCCATTCCGAAAATTCTGGTTCAAATCCTGCTTTTTTTAATTTATTAGCAGCGAGAGATAAAGTGGGTACCCCAAATATGGGGAAAAACTGGCCATTGAGCATGGTTTAGGGCAAATCACCTCCCTGCACAACCGCTGTCCATGAAACAGCACAGTAACTACCATATACTGAACCACAGAACTGTTCACGGGTTGTAGTGGTACAGGTCTCTATACGTACAACACTTCGATCGTGCTAATACGAAGACGGAAAGATGAAACGTTCATTCACCTCCTTGCCTGTCAAAAAAGGCCATAGGGTTTATCCACAACCGGCAATTTAACAGTCAAAGCTGCCGGCTAATCGAAAGGTAATAACCACATTAAATAGAGGCCGGCTTTCGCCACTTAGTAGTCGATGGGTGCCAGGTCTTTTCGGTTCCTGCTAGCACCTCTGTACTTTTTTTTGTTAAATGTCTTATGCTGCAGGTGTGTTTCATTGTACTTTATTGGGTCATTACGTTAAGCCCCATCATCAAAAAGTACTTAATATGAAAAGTACTCCGCGTAAAATGAGTTCATGACTCCTTCCCGCAATATGGCCTGGGCATTCCACAGTTTATAGCTATTCTCTAGAATAGAAATGGTATTTTTGTTTTGATTTTCTTTTATTCCGTCACACATTTTAATTTTAAATTTGTCAAAATGAAATTTTTTCTCGCTATTCCGTTTCTTGCTAACAATAGCCAGATAGACTGGCAAGGAACTCTGGAAATTATGAAAGCGTTTCGTTTATGACAGTCTTATTTTATTGCAAAGCCCAAGCTGTATTGAAATAAAAATAACCTTGACTCGTGAAATCAGTTCTTAAAAATTAAGTACGGCGAAATATTGATTGTTAATGCCCTTGCAGCAAATTAAACTTATAGAGATCCACAATATAGTGTATATAATGTAATTTAATAATTTTTAGGATTTGAAATTGGTCAAATCAGAAATTTCACTTTTTACAATTCTTTATAAGATAAAGTAGCACGATAACGTTACAATTCAATTATTTCGCTTCATAGGCATGTATGTTTATCTTGAAACTTCCTTAATTTTTCCTGTGCGCACAATAAGCATTAGGCAATAAAATGACAGAGAAGAAAAAGCAGGAGTTCGCGAACATAAACGTGGAATGCCTATTTTAAGAAAATGAAAAAACGCAGGTTCGACCTTGGCTGATAAGAAGTAAGCGACGAGCTTTCCTTGGCAAGGAATAGTGTCATGCTTATCAGTACTGGCTTCTCGGATTTTCTGACTAAAATTGAAGTTTTTCACTAATGAGTTCGTAAAGCTTGTATTCATTTTTTATTTATAAATATTAAATTATTGTCAACATTTATTTTGTGTTTTTATATAAAAATAAAATATCGATTAGTAGATGAAGGGAGGGGAAGAATAGCTTAGTGGTAGAGCGCTGAGTAGTCGCACCGGGTTCAAATCTGGCTATGGCAGATTTTTTAATTTTATATCAGCAGGGAATGGACCTCGTGGGATCTGGAGACTCTCTAAGGGCTCACCCAGTCTGTATAAATTGGGTACCCTTAATACGGTTCAGCATGACCTCGGAGAAATCAGCTTTCTGAACAACCTCACCATTACGGCGTGTGATGAATTTAAATGTAACTTACTTTACGCTCTATCAATAGATCTACAATGAAAAAATTATGGATATCTATTTTAATTCACAAACGACGGTTGACTAAATTGCGCAATCACTGGTCATAAAACGTTACTTTTTTTTTATCAATTACTTACTCAACTCTACGTCCTTCATCGTTACAGTTGGGCATGTTTTTTTATTTTATATCCATATGTTATGGGATCTGGAGACCCAGCTGGGGCACGCCCAGCCTTATAAAGTGGGTGATGGGCCAAATCATCATTTCTGAAAACATTCTCTATGGGTTGTAATGGCACTGATATTTTTTTAATTTGTTCACATCCTTCTAGAATCAAGCAACAGTGGAATGAAATGTTTTTAAGAATGTAGCAATGTACTAAATTGGATTATGCCCATATTGTATTTAATTTGGTATTGTACTATACATACTATTGTACATATTTAATTGGTAGTCTGGATTAGTTTTTCTGCAGATATTTATTTCTTATTAGAGAAAAAATGTATTTAAGTATGACTTGAGTGTTTTTAGAAAATGAATGTTTTTTCAAATAAGTTTAATATCCTTGATCTAATAACTGCAACCAGTTCTGTCCAGCCGAGAGCCTTAATTGCATCGATATAGACATTTGTCTTAATAGCAAATGACTATGGAAGGATCGTATTCCGCTATTCACTATGTACTCCGTTGGTAGAATTCAAGAAATTTAAAAGAAAAAAAGTATTCGCAGAATGGAGGGTTCTGAGAAATTACATGCTCCCATATACGAAAGCACTCGGGACTTAGGAACGCAGTAAATAAGGAAAAGCAACTGTTAAGGTTTCCATTCCTGACACAGATCGATTGTCGCCCCTCAAGTTCAGGGTTCTGTTTTTGTCCGCGCATGCTCACTCCACTTGACATATTAACTTTTTAGGCCTTCTGGTAATGCATCCGAGCCAAACCGGTTTCGCCTCTTCTTTTTCTTTCTCTTCTTATCATTCTTAGGACGTTATGCCTCGTGCTGATCGTCGTAAAACCATTTTTATGTACCCATTAATACAGGAGTGTTTATGAATATATGTCCATCCAGGCATGTATTGTATTACAATATTGTCTTGTATCATAACACCTCTTTTAACGGCAAAGCATGGCAATTTACACAGTGTTTTAATAGGTTACTACAAAATCTGAATGGGTTACCTGTATTGTAGTGGGTAGCATAACTACCTACTATACCCAAAATCACGGGTTCGCAGCTGCCGGGGTGGCCTTAAGATTTTTTCAAGAGTATATTTATAGCCTTAGTTATGGCGTCCTTCGGATGGGACGTAAAATGGTGGACGTAAAGTGCCTGTGCTTTGTCAGGTTCTCGTTAAGGATTCATATCCTAATTATACATGGACAGAAAAAACTTAGGACTTCCCCTATTAGGCAAGCAGCAGATAGTGATTTTTATGAATAAACAAATGAAAAAAATGTACTACAAGAGTGATGTGAAATGGTCAGGGGGTGCAGTCAATGATTACACAATCACAGTCTAGAATGACTTATTTTATTTATTTATATATAAACTTATTTCACACCTCTCATAGTATTTCCACTAAAGTCCACTCTTAGAATTTTCCACCTCTAAGAATCTACTACATAGATTATGATTCCACCATCTACTTAATAAGCATTGTTAAATTAAACTAAATAAGTTTTACAATATCTCCTAATCTTGACTAGATTGATTATATTTTTATATCACCTGTTTCGTATTAAATAATTATATTTAATTAACCATATTTCTATAAGACATGTGTATATACCAGCAGGATTTATATGATTACTGTATTATAAATGATTTATTTGATTTTGTTAAATGTGAATCTCAAGTTTTATTTTTGATATTGAAATGATGATTATTGAAAAATGAATCATTACTGATTTCGACTTTAGTTCATTATAAAATAAATTTCAGCAGTTGGCTGTTCGCACGCTGATTATGCAGCTGGGATTATTCTAATGCTTTTATGAGACAATCATTACATATTATTAGATAATTAATAACTTAATCTTTATTACCTATTGATTGAATAAATCCAAACCAATATTAGGGTGTAATGATAAATTAACTTCCTACACGTAGGTATTCATACGTCCCTTCTACAGTTGCAAAAATCTTGTTGTAACATCACAATACTATAACATTTTTTTTTTCCAAAACCCCAATAAATTAATATTTTTGAAATATTTCTTATTATTATTATGTTGTCGCCTTGTTCTGCAATCTATTGTACTTTAAAATATTCCGCGAGGTATGTAACATTTGATTTTTATTAACAATAACTTCGATGGCATTATGGCACACCAATACTATAACACCGCAAATGATCTCATTATATATTTTTGGTTAAGTGCAATTAAAACATCCGGGAGGAAAGTAGTCTGAGGCTATTCGCGGTTTTCTGTGGTAATGAATCACTCTGTTCTTAAAAAAGTTTGGTTCGTTGATCCTTGCCCCACATTGAGGTTTATTTCTGCCACTGAGTCTAATTTGTAATCAGATTTTTTTTTTTTTAGCTGAAGTTCTTCACCCATTTCAGTTCTTTGAACCATCCATGAAGAAATAAGATGCCAAAATAAATATTTATTTACTCTTGACGAGTTGAAAATAATAATGTCACGTAATCGTTATTTATTCATCTAGGAGTATGAATATTCTTTATTCTATTATTCATTATTTGTGTTTGTGTTTCTTATGTACTTTAACTAGCGCAAAGTGGATGTAGAAGTTTTCTTCTGATTACTAACTTACATAATAATAAAAGTGAAGGTTGATTGCGTCGGTCTGCCACATAATGAAAATAATGCCCTCAGCCGGATTCGTACCGACTGAGCTTCTCAAAAAAATCATTCGACAAGTTAGCCTACAACGGTATCCATTTCCTGTTTATTTTGTATTTTATTACATAGTTTACGATCGTTTTGTTAAAATTAAATTTCCTGGTTTTTGAACCAGAACTATTCAATAAAATAATACAAATAAAAACCTCAGATAAAAACAAAAATTTGTTTCAAAGTTCATCAATATAACGTAAGGTTATTAAAATTAAATTAAATCTGAAAGAAAAAAATTGGATTGGGGGACCTGCTGAACGAAACTAGGCAACGACCAGGACCAAAACCCGAACTTTATCGAATCAGAAATGCTGAATGCCTGTTATTCGTTTATGAATTCACGTTATTGATCTTGACCATGGGTTTCTAATCCAAGATGAAGAGGTGGTGAATTTAAGTTCCCAGGTATTAAAGGACTTGTTATTTTTTTCTTATAAATCATTTTCTGCTTTATGTGTATAAGAACTAGAGTTGGGCAATAGTCTATAGTTGCTATCGATAAATCGATAGGCCTTGCCTATCGATGGTCAATATCGGCAATATCGACTATCAATGGATCTTGTTTATCCTCAAGTTTTGAAACTCTCGGAATTATGCTGATCTGTCTGTCCAGTGTCCTCTATGCCTCTATCTCAAGAGTTCTTATCTATACAACTTTGATTCCGCACCGGACGTGTCATTATTTAATTATCCGAAATTACTAATTACATTATGTTAGGTAGTACACGTTGTCTCACACTTGTGCAAGCAAACCAAATTAACGGTATGAAGCATTGGCTCTGCTAGGTTTTTATAACCTTAAATTCCTCTTAAATTAGGGATCTTAAATTCTACAATTCATAAATGTTCAACTAGAACTGCTAGTTTTCTTTCCGGAAATTTGTGGCTCAAGGAGCAAACTTGACTCTTGAATTAACTATTTCGTTATTTTTCTTTTCTGTAAATTGTAAATACTTATTTAAAATTTAAATAAAATAATTTTTTTTCTCATCTTTATGATATAGTCTTATAATTTATAATTCTGAAAATTTCAAATAGTAGGTAGGAAATTGAATTTAGTTAAATTAGTTGAAATTCTTTATTGAATAGGTTTAGAAAAAAAGGAAGCAGCTATCGGAAAAACTATAGATAGCATTCGATAGTACCGGCCTATCGGTTACTACTGTGCTAACTTATTAGAACCTAACCCTAATTAGAACTGGTGTTCTTACCATACCCTTAATTATAATATTTTGAAAAGTTTTAAATCTGTGAGATAATTTTTGTTTTCAATATACATTAAAATGTTGCAAAATGAACAAAAACAAACTTTTAGCAGATGTTATGGCTTAAGCTCGACCGAATCGGCTGCCATCGGACCCAACCGTTTCTTACTAGTTATTCATGATGGCAAAGAAGCAAAGATTTTTTTTTTCTCATCATTTTCCATATTCCATTTGTCATTTTTTTTTCCATGCATTCCTCCCAGACATGATATATGTTGTCTAATTGAAAATACAGATTTTGCTTTGTTCATGAGACACTCATACCTGAGATCATGTTAATCTTTAGTAGGAGTTTTCCGCTAGTAACCCTAGTATAAACGTAGGAAAATATGTTTATATTTGTTTACATTTTCCTTCCAAACATGCATTATTGTTGTTATGGTATTATGTATTATGCAAAAGGTTGGCTAATGCAAGTGATAATAAAATTTGCAACAGATCAAATATTATCATTAACCACTATCTAATCTAGCAATAAAGTATGCTTTGCTCTCGTATTTCGAAAATATTATATACAGTAGTTGTTGTTTGTTCATTTAACATCACTTTATGCTGCTATGGCTAATCGGACGATCCTACAGTGGGAGCTCTAAATTTTGCCAGTACATACAGTAGTATATTCTATACTGTCATGAATAATTACTGTATCAATTATTGTATTTTCTCAAAATTCTTCAATATTTCTAAATTGTGTTGTCTGGTGGAGATGAAAACCTTTTCTACCAACAAAAAATAATGAAAAGAATTTGTCCCCTCTAAAAATTGAATTAGTTTTAATTGATGAAAATATTTTAAAAAATTCCATCTCTTCGATTATTATTGAGAACTTTTGTAATATGTGTTGGAAGAATAGGACCAAGCTGTTCTTCGACCTAATCTAAAATTTAGGGAAGAAAATGGTTCGATCATAGATTAGTGATTTATTTAATGTTTATCTATTTACTTAAAATTCTTAATAATTTAAATTCCTTTTGTTCCGCATATATATAAGGTTCAAATTATATAAATACATAAAATTTAAAATATTCAATATACATAAAACTTATATTGATTCAAAAGTCAATAATAGAAGATTGTGATTACATCAATCTATCTTATAATAGTAGTTCAGTATTCATAATTGAGAAATCGCAAGTGTTTCATTAGGAAAAAAAAAAATACGTGAATATTTATATGTATAGCTGACTCACACGAATGATTGCACGACAGTTATATTCAGCATGTGTGTCGATAGGAGTTTCATAATGACGGCTATAAAAGCTTCAACAAGAGGACTCAAGTCGTAACAGATCGTCGTTATGACCGAGAATGCCTGATCCATTTCTTAGATCTCATCTTTTATGTGCTTCGGGATGCTTTGGAATCTAAAATAAAAGTTTATCAGAGAGTTATGATTCATTTGATATGGATTCCGGGCTCTGTACGTGTCGTGGGTTGCAGCGATAATGGGGACGGTGCGAGAAAATAACTGGGGCAACGGTATGAGTTGCGTTGTTCATCGTTAGTTATTGTACTAAGTAACATTGGATTATACTTTAATGTTTGATTCTTTAATTATGAGAACTGATAAATAGCCCAAGGTTCCTTGTAGATGTGAATATTGAAAAATAGAAAAATAAAAAATAATTCAATGTAAAAAGTTAGGAGCATTTTATCTCTATGTTCCATATTTGAGGTCATAGACATTAGTAAGCTATTGACTCACGCTTCTTCTCATTCTGGTGCATCTCGGTAAAAAATAGCAGTGATTTCCAGCTAATAACGGTTACTCATTGCGTTCCTGGAGCCGGTTGACGTGGTACACGTACCCGGGCTTGCCCCGATGCTGGAGCGTGTAGCGGTAGGACAGGTCAGCTGGACCCCAGGTGTTCTTGGAAAGCCAGGTACGGCCAGGTGAGCTATCTAATGGTTCCACCGTTCTGCTACAAAGGCATTCCTAGGTATTTGCCTACTCCCATCTGCTTTTTAGTCCCTGCATCCCAATGTTCCCTCTCGTATAGTCTTATCCTCTTTGAAGTATTCGCATTTCAAAAGGGCGAATAATGAGTAAGAACTCACGATGAAGGCTTACTCTACCTGAAAATTTAAATATTTAAACATTACAAAAACTTAAAATGGTTTTGAAAACAAAAAGTAGTTAAGAAGGTTAAGAATCAAAGTTATGTAAACATACAGTCAATTGATTGAAAAAAGCAAAATATCTACAAAAATCATTCGGTTATTTGAATTATTTTAAACAATAAGCAGGGAGCTGTGTAGGACGCTGTAGAGTGATGAGTTGTCGAGGTTTTCTATTCCTATCCCACGGATCTCACTGGACTATATATGGAATGTAACAGCTACATATATTTACAACACACAGTACAAATGTACACATACACTTGAAAAAGAGAGTAAATTTTAAGTAATGGGGGATATTAGCTGCAGTTTGCAATGTTTTTTGAAGTGGAAGGCACTATTCAAACTACCATAGACAGGAAGAAATAATGGTACTTCGATTTTAAATTGATTTAAACTGCTGTGCTAAAGGTCTCATATCCGGAAGATCAATTGTTTAATCTGTTAACATCCACCCTGTGGGATCTTCATGGCCCCCTGGTGATAAGCTAGCTTCTATAAAGTTGGTACCCTTACTTGGAAGAAAAACCTGGCGGTGATTGTTTTTCCTCTGGTTCAGCGTGATTTTGGTATAATTAATCACCTTCCTGCACAGTTAACACAACCGTTGTCATGGAAACAGTACAATATCGGCCATGTACTGAACCCATGACTCTTGAGCAGTTACAGTGGTACAGTTTTTTTTTTTTAGAAAGTAAGAAACGATGCTATTACAAATTCCTGTAATTGTTAGTGAATGTCTTCACTAGACCGAGAAGGACAGCCGTTTATTCATACATGATTGCGGAATGTATGAAAGGCTAAGATCAAAATTAATTATTTCTGTGATTTTGAAAAACAAAATTAATAGCTTTGTTATAAACCAATCATTTTCAATTTTTGCAAAAAGAATGAATTTGCTGTTAGTCGAAGGTTGATTGGTTTTATAGCTTGGTTGGATCTCCACTTTAATCTACTATTTTATCTATAGTAAACTTGATTAATATTTTAGCTATTCCTTTCTTTAGAAATACTAGTTTTATTTCCCGTAAAAGATTGTGCTGTAATAATTCTTCTCTATCAATTTTATATTATTGATGACTCGAAAATGAAGTCTAATACAATTTATATACAAATGCATTTTGTTAAAATAGACAGCGCTTTATTTTCTTTTTTTTTCTCTCGTTTTTTTTATAGCAAGTCAACAGAAAATATGTTAAACATGTTTTCAACAAATAACACCATATGTAAAGTTTATTAAATTGACAACACGTTTAGGACTACAACATGCTTGTATGGTTTCTTGCCCAGGTGAAGGAGCTTGCCTCACCAATGGCCAATATTTCAATCATTTCCTCCATTATTTTATTTTTTGGAGATGCATGAATGCGTAATGCAACGTACTATGCGCAACGTACCATAAACGATTGGATTCCAAATCTGTTAGTGCTTAAACGTTTTTAGAAAAACAACTTCGATATATAAACAGCTGCTGAAGTGTTTTAATTATTGTTTGAAAATTAAATTGGTAGCTAAAATTATTCTTAGGAATAATAATTTGTAATGTTTTGTTTGTTTGTTCATTTAACGTCACTTTATGCTGCTATGGCTAATCGGACGATGCTACAGTGGGAGCTCTAAATTTTGCCCATCCAGGTTTAATTAGGATAGGGATTTTTAACGAGTACCTGACATCGTACAGGCTCGGTACCCCCGTTTAATGTCCCTTCCGAAGGACGGCGTAACTAAGGATTTTTTACTCCCTTAAAAAAATCCTAGGGCCACCTGCCGGGCTACGAACCCGCGATCTTGGGTTTAGTAGTTTGTTACGCTAACCACTAGACCATAATTTGTAATGAATGGTATAATGAAAGGAATAGTTTGAAATTCAATGTCTTCTAAAATAGGCGATAAAAGAGAAGTAATATATGTACATAAATATTAGTTTTGTGATGAATAAATGAAAGTCAATATTTTTCACTCTGAAAGTTGACACTAAAGAAAAAATATATTTCTGTTTACTTAGAAAAAAGTCCTCAAGTATAAATGGTATTATTTTCCGTTGATCCTTTTATAAGTCGAATCTAACCCTGAAAAATGATATGAGCTGACTTATGAAGAAAAAGAAATATGATCACTTATTTATTATGAGCCTATCATCTCTGCTGTTTTTCTATGAGATATTGAAGTAATATTTTTATTAGCTTTGGCTGGTACGTATAAATTATATTAATTTTTTTTAATCTATATAGTGAATTCGGGGTGGGATGGGATACTCAATTTTTATTACTTCTTCTGTGGTCAATCTTTAGTAAAAACTCACAAAAAAAATAAAATTCATAGAGCTGCATCTCTGATTTAATGGCAATCTGTATCGCAGTTAGGTCTAATACCCACCCTCTCCAAAATAAACTCATTAATCATTCCTGTTAAAAGTGAAATTATGTTTTAGCTGACTGATTCCTATCTGTTGATTAACAGCCGTGATACTGTTAAGTTGTCATTTTATCGTTCTGGCCTGTCATTTAATAAAAAAGTTCTGTCATAACGTTTCTATCGGCTCGGTAATGGCTTTCAAAATATTAATTAAGTAATTGACCAATTAATACTTCTCAACTGCCTCTCGCGAAACGATCAGACATGAACGGTGTCTAGATGTTTAGTCCACGCTTCAACAGCTGTTTATTTTGATTGGAATATGATTAGGCACTAGATTAGATCTTTTAGCGATTAAACTATAATGTTGTCTTGTATCTTTGATTATTGTTAATTATTTTCATCTTTTGATTGGTATTAATAATAACCAATAAGAATCAAATTTATTTCCAAATACTCTGCAAGAGCTAATATATTATAAATATTTTGAAGGGAAATCGAAAGATCATCCGAAAGCAGACAGGAAGTCCAAAATAAGACGATTGTTCTGGCCTTAATTGTTCCGTAATTGGGGTCAATTCCCGCTGATTATTTGCTGATGAAGTAGACTCGAGAAAATACATTTTTCACAATCTTTGTTAATGTTTAAATTGTATTGTTCAATTACTCAATCATTGAGGCCTTCGTACTTTATGCTCGTTAGTGAAAATAAAAGTACTATAAATATTTTTATTTGCAGTACCTGTTTTCAAAATCGTTGTACTTACGCTTTTAAAGTATATGAGGAGCTTTGAGTTATGTGAAATTTCTGTTGTAGAATTAAATGCATTAATGTGATAATTAATAAACAAATCGATAATCGATTTTATTTTTACGAATCTAGGCTCTATAGTTATATCTTCATTAAGCACTAACAACGCAAGATTCCTTGTGTTGAATATGAAGTGTTGAATATGATTTATCAATGTGTTGAATTAGCCATATTTTAAAAACAGTTACTTGGAAGATAAATGGTCCAGATGGAAGTCAAAACTAATCCCTTAAATAGCGATTAACTATTAATTATAAACCGACGTTTCAACTGTTGTTACTGGTCTTCTTCAGGGGTTGCAGTGTGTTACGAATGTGGGTTGTAATGTAGAGTATCATACTTAAAAAAATAGGTAAATTATACTTTTAGTTAACTATACATTACATCATTTTTTTGAAAACATTAAATTTTGTTGACGAATCAACTTCATCCACTCGAGTCAGAATCCACATTTTTTTTTTTTCAAAACCTCAATAAATAAATATTTTTAAAGTGTTTGTACATTGATTTTTCTTAAGATTAATTAGATGGTAGGAGTGGGGGATCTAGTGATGGAGCTCACTAGTACTCTCTGATCGGTAATATATATTTTTTTTCTTATCCTCCAAAAATTTTATTTACAACTAGCTTTTGCCCGCGACTTCGTCCGCGTTCTTTTTAAATAGAAATCTATGTTTAAACGGAGAGTTAATATTGAATTCCATAAATTAAATCCATATTATAAACAATGACGTAAGCCATTAGTCATTTGAAAGCATCCGCTATATTTCTGAGTGTTCGATAGAAAATGAAGTGATTCTGGTGTTTCACCAAGAACCAAAGAATGCAATGGCTCTGGTGGCAAGGGCAATGTTGGTAATTTAACCTTGCCACTGAGACAGCACAATCCAGGCGTTTCTCCAGCGAACTTCGATTTTCAAGTTGTTGAGTTGTTTGATTTGCTCGACGATTTCGCATTGTTAATTGAGCCGCTTCACTGCCATATGTCTTTCTTTTTGTGTTTGTGTTGCATGAAGTCGGGCCATACTAAAACGGCTCTGTTCTCGTGCGATTTCTTGTTCATCCATATTCAATTGATTGGCCATGTTCCGAATTGTACTTGCATGACGGGTTTGATGCGAAAGATTAGAACTTCTGGCTAGCGGCATTGTGAAGATACTAAAAAATGAATGTCACTAAAGAAATTAAGGAATTATCGATACATAAATAAATAAACATAAATGTCATAACCTCACAAATAAGAATCGATGAAATCATGTGCTCAAATGTCATAACCTAACAAAATAAACATATTCGCTGGCTTCTTACTGTTTGAAAATAGAATTCCACATCAAAATGAAATGAACATCGAATTCGAATTGATTTTCAAAGTAACCCATGTAAAAATTAATTGCACAATCCGAAATTAGCGTTTGGATTGATTGTCGATATGTACTACTCTTCTAAAAGCGAGGTCAATATTTGCTGTATTATGTAGAGCTAGGAGCTAATGTATAGGCTAATTTGAATTGTTAAACATATACCTAATAAGGATCCCAACTTTCATCATAATGAAATTTTAGATGGAGATGGTAGATCAATTAAAGATATATTAATAATTATAAATAGAGGATGCGTTTTTCGTATAGGTTTATTCATACTTTAATTTTTTATTCGTAATGGTTCTTCATTAGTTTTTGCAATATTTGAAACTACAATCATTGTAAATAATAAATAAATAATTATTATTACTTGTTGAGACAAGCCCTTAAGTTCGATATAAATTTCTTAAAAGGAAGTGCAGGTTTAGTTGAATCAATCTCGCTCTGGGTGTGGACTGTATGTTGTAATTTGAAAAGCGTTCGCAACAATAGAGAAATAATATGAAGAAATCTAAAACATAGAAATAAAAGTTACTTACCCAAGACGCAGGCCGGGCAGCTTCGTTAATAAAACCTCCTTTGGCCCCTTGAGCGCCCAAAAGACCAGAAGAAATTTGTAGCGTCCTTCTAGATGGATTCCTATGATTTAGAAATCCTCCAGGGGAATTCACACTTAATTGCAGATGAAACGGGCGTTAGTTATAAAAACATGAATAGAACGGAACCACGGAAAGTAGAGAACTGGTTATGAACTAAACTCGCTAAAATTGAGCTGGATAGCTGGGGTAAGCAGAAGAACATGTGACTAACTGAGTAACTGAGAGGCTGCACGCAGAAGACAAAAGACGAGATTCAAAAAAAGGCAACATGTGACGAGAGTACCCGTATCGCGATCTGGCTATGATTATATATACTAATTAAAGAGTTAATTAATACCACTAACCGCAGGATGGGGTGTAGTGTCTATTTAGAGATTTATTTGTCACTTTACTATTTCTCATGTGTTCATTTAACTTATTTACAAAAGAACGCCAAATGGCGTGAACATTACTGTTAACTAGGCAGTTATATTGAAAATTTTAATTAATCTTATGCAATAACAAAGAACTTTACCATTCACAATGTGTCCTTCATCAAGCTGATAAATCGTTTCAAAACAATGTATTAAATGCAATATTTGAAACTACAATACAATAACAAAGAACATAACCATTCACAATGTGCACTTCATCAAGCTGATAAATCGTTTCAAAACAATGAAATAAATGCAATATTTGAAACTACGATTAATATAAATAATAAATATGTAAATAATTACCACACACAATTATCAAACAGAATAGTATGCGATGAAAAGACTGCAAATGTATCAGCTTTCAAAAGTTGATGCCTTAGTTCACAAATGTGTTAAGTGCAAATTTTTCAAAAATGGGTTTTATTATATAAATAATATTGTAAAGTTTTGATCAGGAAGTCACAGATCATATGTTGATATAAAATTAATAGAGAAGCTGTGAAGGTTACAAAAATATATTATGTATATATAAATATAACTCAAGAACCGATTTCGATTTTTCTTGGTTATTCTTCTTTTTTGGCCGAAGACCTAAATGGTTCGAATCATCGAAATCGGTCCTGGCGTTCTTGAGTTATTAGGTCAGTAACTAACGCCACTTTCTTTTATATATATAGATATGATACAAATTTACAGAAATTCCTGAAAATGCTTCTATATAAACCAAAGCCTTCTGTTACCTTTCGGTATTTTAAGGCGTTACAATGGGCTGTGTCCGCTGAAGGCGGTTTTTACTCGAACCGGCTCTAAGCCGCTGACTTTATATAATATGAAACAGGGAGGGACCGTTTAGCGGGATCAAGAATAGTTGTAGAAGGAAGAAAGTGGAGGAAGGAAGAAGGAAAAGGGACAAGGGAGTACTTACCCCATCCCTAGATAAAATGTAAGCACATCGACCAAGGGAATACTGCCCTGTCATCTCCCAGGTCTGGGGGGGGGGGTGGTTTTAAGTCGATAAGATGTGCCTCCGACCTAAGTACTCGGGCACCAAGGAAAGCCGAAGCTCCTCCCGGATGGTGGTGTTAAGTGCTCCCTCGAGCGATGTGCCACTTACGATCTTTCTAAGGATAGAGTTCTGGTAAGGCTGCAGGCGCTGCAGCGTTTTTTGTAGAGGTGTCTCAGTAGTTTTGCACAACAGAGCAACGTAGGTCTTATGATGGACTTGTAGATTTGTAATTTCAACCTCAGTGAGAGCTGCGGAGACAAGAGCAGATGGTATAGCCTGTGGGATTTCTGTCGTGCCAACGACAATCTTGCCTGAACGTGCTTTTAGAAGGTGAGATGTCTAGCAAAGGTAACGCCAAGGTAGAGGGTTGAAGTGGATACGGAAGGTAGAGGATCTTCTATTCTCGCAGTCCACGGTAAAAGTCTTCGGTAGAGGTTTCCTACTCACACTCTGAAATGACATTACGATGGCATCCGTCTTAGACGGATTCACCCTAATGCCAATCAGTTTCAGCTCGTTCACTATGGTTTCAGTCGCCATTTGTGCCTTGTTAAGGGCATGTGGGGTGCTGATGCTGGTGGCGTAAATCCCAATATCATTCGCATATACTGCTACCATTGCTCCTGGATGCTTCATTGCGACCACGGGTACTGTGAAAATCACAAACATCAGCGGCCCCAATACAGAGCGTTGAGGTAATCCACAGGTGGTGGGGTAATATTTTCTTTGAAGGAAATACTATTTAAGAAGAAAGCTAGGCTAGGTTCGTGGAAAACAAAACTGATTATTTAATATGAATACGCTAACGTTAATGTATAAATAGTAATTTTAGTATACTAAAAAGATTGGATTTTTGAATTTATTTACCACTGTATTATAACAACACAACAAGTGAATATAATGAGTGATACACAATTGATAAACGCAACTAGAGAAGCTACCCATTGGTAAAACTCAAATTACCAACTAAAATTATAAGAACGCGGGACTATCATCTTTTGTGCTTAGATTAAAACTAAGTAAATCCTTATTGCTCGACTCTAGGAATAATTTAAAAAAAACAGATACAAATATATTTTACAATATATTTATAATCAATTTCAATTTTATACATGGTAGGTGTTATATTTGAAAAGTGGAACACAATTGGTACATGCGATGAATCTCGAAGAACGTTGAAATAAATTAGGTACTGTTTGCGGAATTTTTATTTAAGACAAACTATACCCCTGAAAATGAGTATCTGAAGGACATCTTTTATAAAATTAGTTTTCCCTGTCAATTAGCATTCTCCTATATGCAATTATAAATAAATCCAGAGTTATTTGAAAATATTGCGAAAGATGTTGGCAACTCGTTCATTGTTATCAGTTTTATTTGCTGTTTCTTTTTCCTTTTGACATTTTCTGGGTCAAAAGCTATTTCTTCACTCTAAACAATCATTTGTAACATTGGGTAATATTTGTTTCTTGTGGCGTAAGATAAAATTCGTATGATAAATAAATTTAACATTTTGAAATCTCCTTTTTTGTAGAGAATGGCCAACTTCTAAATATGTGTTATACAAACATATTTATATTATTACAAAAGACTTTGTTAATTTCTTCTGGTTTAGACCGTGTAGATAAATTTTTCGCTAACCATGCTGTTGACTTCCTCAGGGCTGAGATAAGAATGAGCTCATTCTCATCTGAGCCCTGAGGAAGTCAGGAGCATGGTTGACGAAACGTTGGCGGAAAATTTATCTACACGGTCTAAACCAGAAGAAATAAACAAAGTCTTTTGTAATAATAGTGGTCGTGGAAGCCTAAAAGAATATTTATATTATGTTTTATTATTTAAATAAAATTAATAAACATCTTTACTTATGTGTTATTTAAACAAATATTTATGTATTGTAAATATCATGACGTTTTTTATGAGATTTTCAGTCCTTATGAATTTTAAATATGATAAAGCCACTAAATGAATGAAACGAACTGTCTACGTCAGCTGCAAGATTTGAGTTACCTATATTTTTTACGCTATATTGAGCTACGTTTTAGGGGAGATATCGCCTCAATTAGGCCTTGGTCAACCAAAATCTTAATCTTAATTTTAGAATATTTCTTCTATACATATCTTCCAGAATGAATGACAAAATCCCGGACTGTGGAACAATTTTACTATAATATCATAATCATCACCTAGTGTCAGGACGAACATTATACATAGGAAAAGTACCTATATGTAAAGATGTAAAGATCTCAGGTTGATTTCTTTAATATATATTACTTGATATTATATCAGATATTTGATGGATGACTATTTTTTTTTAAATTTTATTAATTTCCATCTCTGCTTTTTTACTGTTGTGATAGCAGTATAGAAATTAGCTGTTAGTTATAAACTGATATGGATATTTACAAAATAGTACAAATGTGAGAGTAACTTATAATAGAGTATTTAATAGAAACGAAGTAGCTCTGAGTTCCATCCCGAAGGTACCGGTTTAAAATCCGGCTGTTGCATATATTTTTTAAAATCTGTTAACAGCCGGGAATTGGATCTGGAGAACGTCCTGGGGCTCCCCCAGCCTCTTTAAAGCGGGCACCCTTATTTTGGGGGAAAAACTTGGTTGTTCAGCATGATCAAAGACAGATCACCTCCCTGCACAACCGTTGTCCTACTAACAGAACAGTCTCTACTACGTACTCAACCTCTGTCCCTTCATGGGTTGTAGTGGTAAGGTTTTTTGAGATTTACGTAAATTAAAGTTTCTCAGGCTTTACATCAACGAAGCTAACGTCTTAATGTGCAAATTACCTTGTAGATACATTTGTTATTCAAAGCGAAACTAAAAATCATTTTATTAGCTGTCTTAAGTGTTTAATGTTGTTCCTAAAATATTGTATTTAATTATTAATTTTTTCCTAAATTTTATGTTTTTTAAAGTTATTTTTTTCAATTTTAATGGGCTAACATTCTATCAGGTTCATTGAATGTTGTGGAAGGTGGGATCGAAATCCATTGATCCTCCGGTGCCCGCCCATTCAAGTCTCCGAGAACCGGTCTCGTCCGAACCGGCCTACTATCAGTCCTAGCCCCAGACGAGCCTTATCACTTCCCACTATCACTTCGGTTATTCACTATTTATTCTGCGGTATCGGCGTGTCTATGGTCTGCTTTCTCTCATCGTCTTCATTTGTCTGGCACAGATTTGCTGTATCTTAAAGTCGATTTTACATACTTAATAGTGGGTGGGAGGTTCTAGAAGTTACATTCTAAATCTACCCAGCTTGTGAAAGTAGGGATCCTTTTCGTTGGATCGGAACGAAATATTATAAAAGTCAACCCTCGTTAGGAACGACATCTACTATGCGCCTCGCTGGAGCATTATCGAAACAGACATGTTATTATGTTATCAACAGAACGATAGTACTCGTATTTTTTTTTTTTTTTTTTAGAAAGGTATTGGAAATTTCAATATGCCTATTCCAAAAATGTTTTTTTTTGGATTTTACATTTTACATTACAGTACATCTTTTTAAAGTAGAAATGATTTAGAATTGATTTTTTGTGTGTGTATGTATGTTTAAAACCTTAAAATAATCTAGGCTTTAGAATCTAGAGCAACACTAGAAGATTTAATAATTGTATGCTCAGTTCATAATTTTTTGTTTATTATAATTATTTATAAATTAAATCTTAGAGGACATGAAAAAAAAACTTAATTTTAAATCTTTATTCAGCTACAGGTGTATTGTTAATAACTTTTAATAATGAACTAACGACAATCTAAGGACGTCTTATTTATTTTGAGTAAATGCAAACACCTGCATTTTTACACCTGGAATTTTTAGGTAGTCAAGAGGTTGGTAAAAAATACCAAACTGCCTACCCATATAGGAAGAATTTCTCGTTATAACATATTTGATAAAGTACTTTTAAATTTTGATGATGAGGGCCATTATTTGAATTTGAAAGAGATCTTAAGCGTAGCTAACAAATTAACTAATTGAATACTATCTTTAGTGTTCAGCCACAAATCCCTTTCTAATAAAATTATTGATATCAATATTGAAGAATATATTTGGTAATAAATTAGTAGCCAAAAATAATTAAATTCCTAATATTTTTTAATGGCAATATTTTGTATTAGGCTTTGTGTAAACTTTGTATTTTGTTTAGACAGGATTCATCCGTTTTAGAATAATTTATCTATTATTAGGTAATTATAAAGCTTGAAATCTATAAACGCGATCTATAACTGTTATTGAAAATGAAAATATTTATTTACCGACAGAACGAGAAGACAATGAATCAAATAATGATAATAAAGTTTTCTTAAATTTTAAGATGAACTGGTCAGGTTTTTTTTTTTTAATTTGTATAAATTAGTTTTTAAATACAGAATTTTTTTTGCACAGTAAAAAAACAGAATTTTCAATGTCACCAAGGAAGATGTTCAGACGATGAAGAATGTGTTGTAATCTTATTACTTTGCATCGGAGGCATCCAGTCCAACAGGATGTGTTTCACTGCAGAGGCATCTTGCATCTTGCAAGTCGGTGGGTATCCCCTTTGAAGATATGTGTGAGTCAAGGATCTACGTCCGGTATAGTGTGCAACTGGTCAGTGCGACCTATTTACGGCAATTTACCTCTGCTCAGTAGTTTACTAGATCTCGGGATTGCTTTAATGTTTGCGTGTAATCTTTCCTTAACGCAATTATGGAGAAATGCCAAAATCTGTCTTGTAATGAGCCGAGACGGGACCTTTAAAATATTATTTAGCAAAATATTTTATACATTCCATAAATATTTTAAGATTTAAACACTTTTTGGTTTTAATTTGTTTCCATTATGGCATTCTTGGCTCTGCTTGTAGTGCCAGAGAGTCAAAAGCTGTTAAAGGCCTATCTAAGGCGCTTGGTTGCCCAATTTCTCATATATATTTCATCTTCTATTTATGAATCCGTCATAAAATAATATCTATTTTATATAAATATTTAAAAAGGTAAGCATAAAATATATGTAAAACTTCGAGGCCTTAAGTTTTTCTGCTTCTTGTCTTGAATAGCTGAACTTTATGAGTTGTTTTTTACTAATTACTAATTTTTGTTTTCAGGTAACTATAGCTTCTTGATTTGGCGGTTAGTTAATGTTTTGAACTTGTGAAATGAGGTAGGAAATTACAAATGAACTAACTATTAACAATTAACTAATTTTTGATTTTGAACAAAAAATACTTTCATGTTTAATTTGTTTTCAATAATTAATATGAATCCATTAGTTCAGGTCATTGTAAAATGTAAATATAATATCAGATGAGGGCAATGAAAAAATCCTTACTATTACTATTTTCTTAGTGTACAGTCAGCAGTTCCCACAGATATCAGCTTATGATGAAATACCTGATATTTATCTTCTTGGTTTTGCTTTTATCGATGATTTATTTCTGAATTGCAATATGATATAATCTAGATAAGTATTATCTTTCCTCGCTTCGAGAATAAATGCGTATCCAAGGCATGAAACGGAGGGATTTCATTCAGGATGACTTTTTTCAACATATAAAGTTTGGCAGTACTTGTGTATTAGTCGGTATCCATGGAACATACCTCAATATTTCGTTTAACCTTGTAACTCGTCTCATTTGAGTCATTTGTGTGTGCGTTATTACATATATCGTTTCTGCATTATATTTTTTTTATTGTTTTTGTCTTGTTAATTGTTTTTATGTTCTATTAAATATGACACTTTGTATTAACACGAAATAGCCATCTATAAAAGAAGAAGCTGTGAAATACTTGCAAATAGTTCGGTATAATTACAAAGATGAAATTATGTGAAAAAGGTGAAAAATGGATTTTGAAAAGGAAGGAAATAGGAATGTTTTCGTCGAAAGTGTAGGGAAAACATCGAAATAAGAAGAAAACGTGGCCAGAAGGGTCTAGAATTAGCATTTTATTATTACATTTTTTAGATTCCAATTTCCATTAATATGAATAATAAGGTAGGTGTTATCAGTATCGGAATTATCAGTGTTCAGGTTATGAACAATGGCGGATAACAGTCCTTGGGGACTGTTTAATACACAAGGTCCATTTAAGTTAGTTATTGAGACATTTAAGGAAGGAAGATGTAAGGAGAAAGCGGAAGGTGCGGATGGTTTCCTGCTGCCGTGAAGGACACAGGACCAACGACCCCGGAGGACAAGCCTTGATCGGATGCTGGGAATCTTCCTCGGGTATCGTCCTCTGGACCAATCAGCGGCCTCATTGTTCCATCAACTGTACAATATATGGACAATTTCGCTATCAACGCTTTTAACTCTTTCTTTAAGTGATCTTGTCTCCTTTCCCTTTAATGGTTTTCGACGTTGACTCCACCCACCATCTCAATTACGGTGAATGATGAATTTATTTGCCACCTAATTTACACTCTCCTGCCTCAATCAATAGATCTACATTGAAGAAATATAGATGATATCTATATTAATCCATACCCGAGGGTTCAATACATTGCATAATTACTGGTCATAAAACGTTACCTTTTAACAAGTACTCAACATTAAGCCCATCATCGCTGTAGCTGCGTATGTTTTTTATTTTTTTAATTATTTTTATGTTATATGATCCTAGGGCTCGCCCAGCCTGTATAAAGCGGGAATCCATAATTGGAGGAAAAAGTGGCGTTTGTTTATTTAGTGTCACTTTATGCTGTAATAGCTAATCGGACGGTGCTATATTGGGAGCTCTTAATTTTGCCTATACAAATTTAATTAGAATAGGGGTTTTTGACGAGTACCTGACATCGTACAGGTCTTCGTACAGTTCAACAACCCTTACAAAGAGCGGCATAATCAAAGATTTATATTCACTTTGAAAAATCTTAGGGCCATCTGCTCGGCGAACCCGCGATCTTGGGCTTAGTAGTTAGTACCACTAGACCACTGGTCGCCCCCCAAAAAAGTGGCGTTTGATTTTATTTATTTATTTATAAATGTACACGTATCTTTTCTTTTTCTTTTCATTGTTTTGTTTTTTCAAATTTGACGAGTTTAGCATGCATTACAGAATCACCATTCCCTCATTTACTACAACGAAGTATGGGCTACTTATTCCCTTCAGGTCGAAACGACTAATCATTTTGGAATGAGGGTCTCAGAGTATCCTATTCGCATTAGTGTCCTGTTCGATTCAGTTATTATTTAACTGGTGGTGATAAAAACAAAAAAAAAAAGAATGTGCAGACTAGTCTCAATCAGATTAGTTCGAAGCTGGAATTTTTAGGTAGTCAAGAGGTTGGTAAAAAATACCAAACTGCCTACCCATATAGGAATAATTCCTCGTTACAAGATATTTGATAAAGTACTTTTAAATTTTGATGATGAGGGCCATTAATTGAATTTGAAAGAGTTCTTAAGCGTAGCTAGCAAATTAACTAATTGATTACTATCTTTAGAGCTTGCCTCTTCTTCTCACTTACCCTTTCTCGAAGATCCAACGCTTGGACAAACTCCATTAGCGGTGGTATCGTATTCCTTCGATGGCCTTCTATGACCTACTTGGGATGCAACTTATCCTTCATTGTCATCATGGCCTCGGATTAACTGTATTTGATCCTTCTGCGATATCTGTTTTCGTTTATTATTGTCCGCTTAAAGGAATGTTTAAAAAATATCGCCACATTCGGTAATGCGAACAATACGTTACATAATTCATAAAATTATAAGGAAGTATATAATTGGATATGAAAGTTTGGAATTTTAAAGGTGTTTTAATATTTTAATTATTTTTAAAGGTTATGGAAACCCAAAGCTTATTTTACGATCTAGTGCAGCGGTTCTTAACGGATGGGCCTTGGGTTTCATAAGACTAGGTCGCTCAAAGTAGATAAAATAAATTGTGGGAAAATAATTTGAGTCACTCAGTTGATAGTAAATACTGATGTAGAGCTTAATCCAGGAGTAGATCCATACAGCTACTCCTACTTCTCATCCTAAATATAAGAAAATAAGCCATGATTTTGTGTGCCCCCTTCATTATAATCTATTAGTGTTGTGTATTTATATTTAGTTAGCGGGTATCAATGTTTTTCTTTCAAAATTCGTGGCAACCAGAACAGTTGGGAACCGCTGGTCTAGTGGTTAAACTGCATAACTTTAGTAAATTGAATTCTGAAAAAGTTGAAAATAATTTTGACTTATTTACCACTGAATCATTTGTCTTTTGAGATATTCTTGACTTAGGATAAGACTACTCACGTATCTTCAGTCACTTTTATGGTAACTAATATGTACTACGGGGGAACAGGAGGAGGCAGAAATTAGTTTTCGGTGAATTTCTACCGAAATTTTATTTATTGGCGATAGAACATCTTTATTCAACTAATAAAGATGTTTTGTTTTTTCGAAATATTCCTACCATTTCTATTTATAATATAAAACTGTTGAATTAAATTATGTTAGGTATAATTTTTTTTTTAAAAGTAATTTAAGTAAATATAATGAATGTATACATTGGCATGAAAAGACAAGTAGAGAAACTACCCAGTGGTAGTACTCTAAGGTATAATTTAAATTATGATTTATAGTAGGAGCCTGCTTTGATAGTCTCCTTTCCCACATAAAAAATCGCAGGATCAATCTCAGGAATTAAACTACGGATTTTTGAAGTAAGAGGATGAAGTCGAACAATCAAATTAGAACTGAGTGGACGGCAATATAGGATTGCAAGGTCCTTTATAGGCTGCCTTGTTTGTGAATTATGGAATTCCCATCTTATGACATCATATAATTTGAGATATTTAGGGTCATCTATTATGCTGAATGAAAAAAATAATGCTAAAGATGTTTTTGCTAAAGAAAACAATTTAAAAAAAGGTAGTAACACCCTAGAAAACCTATCATGTAATAGTTGTGTAAGGTTTTCTTACTTTTAGGATCAGAACTAATAAACCTGTAAAAACCCAATTGACTAAACAAATATTCGGTTATTTCTGGAAGAAGAATAACACTACATCGTGGACTAAAGTAAGGAAGGAAAGATTAGGAAAAGTTGAACATCACAGAGTCCCACTTGTTAGAAGGAAGTGAATTTGGGTGGAATTGATAAATCAAGAAGGGTTTGAGGATGAAGAAAGACCAGAGAAGGTTGGACGAAGTTGGGTAGAGGATCAAAGGAAATCTGCCAGTGAAAGCATGAAGGAATATTGGAGACAGAGAAAACTCCTGCAGAGGAAAGGGAATAAACTTGTAAAGGGATCGAAAGTGATCAGTATGAAATTTAAAAAAAAAACTAAACTGTTTTAGAATAAAATTGCATAGTAGTTTTGTTATAACTATTAAATCAATGCACGGTCCAGGAATGGCAGAAAATTTCAATTAACAAGCCAGTGTAGGATTTCATTAATTCCTATAATATAGGCTAGATAATCATGTAGGAGAAATAATGTGAATCGATGTAGTCCTGAATGTTGAGAGGTTAATGTCTTTGATTATGTGCCTTGTAGACAAGGATTCTGTGATATGCTTTATCTATGATTTAGTTATAGAGAATAGTTGGTATAAAAGCAGATAATTTGAAATAAAAATCATTTTATGAAGTTTCCTAAGGAGGGGAGGGGTTGTAAAACTTTGTTGGCATACTCAGAGAAACTTGTTTTCTGTAATACTCCGAATGTGGAAATTACTTATTCTAGTTCTTTGGAATTCTTAAGTGTAATAAAAATCTATTTCCTACTTAGTTATCATTGAGGAATGCTGCTACGTAGTTATACAACCTTTTTCTTTTTATGCCTGCAATTTGTTTGCGTAAAGTGATAGATACCCTGGATAAAAAGGAAGTATTTTGTTAGCAGCCTTGCAATCAATGGTCCCTATCGTCTCAGGAGCTGTGTCTTATATTCAAAGAGTATAAAGGAATAGTTTATAACACTAGTATAATATTTTTATAATATTATCTGAATCTAAATTTTGGCTCATAATTAATTAATATTTTAAAGATGAATTGATTTTCGGAAGAAAAAAAGTGAAAATATGTCTATTTACTGAAAGATAAACATTTATTTAAATAAAAATATATTTTGACGTTTAATTGTTGACTTAAACAAGCTCAATTAAAGTTTAAATTGATGTTATTTTATTATTTTTATGTGTACCATTATTCATCGCTTTTGAAATAAAACAATGATCAGGAAATGGATTATAGGTATACATCAGTTCTTGTCTTGTTAAGAACAATAAAAACCATCAATAGTTGTTTGCTCTAAAAACCAAACAAAAGCAGCAACACAATCCATAACTTTATCCTTGTACCATATGAAAATGTTTCGAACATACTACCCTTAGTATGAGTGTTTCCCGACATTCAACATAGCGGATGTCGAGTGAATTCCAAAGCCAAGACCAGCTTCCTAGGCCATCAGGTATTGACAATCTTTCATTCATGAAGTACCTGGAAAGAACATAAATCTTGAATTCAGTACGTACAATTCTGACATTTCTTGGAATAGGTTGGATACTAGTCCATTCATCGCGTTGACTGGCCGCCACTACAAAGACCATCCTTGTTGAGGGCATGGTGCTTGGCCATGGCCCGCTTGTGAAGGAGTGCGGTTTTCTTCTTCCTTAATTTTGTCTTGTCTCAAGGCATTACTAAAAATCAGAACGTTTCTTAATCATTATGGTTAGGATATAAATTAATATATGTCGTACTATTCGATATAATACTGCGTTTGAAATTTTAATGACATTTCGGTGCTTTTGTTATGAAAGTTTGCGATGAAGGAAAGAAGTCAGCGTATGAAAAATAAATAATTAACGTTTTCCTAAATTACTCTTTTAGCTTTTAACGTGCTGTGGACGTAATATGTGTCCGGCGAAAGCAATCGGTAGTGACTACGAGAGCATACGTGTTGAAAGTCAGCAACAACTACGGACGCTTATATACGTTTTTTAGTAATTTCGGTTTTTCATGTAAGAATTACAAGAAATTATGATTAAAATATTTTGTATAATATTAACTTATTACAGCATTACAGAAATACAGATTATGTAACAATCATGTTAAAAGAACCAATTAAAAATAAGTATAAATATTAAAGAGTTCAAATTAGGTAAAATATCCAGATATTTTTAATAAATTTTATGGTAGGTATTATTGATATATTGTCTGTAATCGCCAGAGACCCTAAATAGCTGCGAAGGCACTCCAGATTTGTTTTCTTATTTTGATGCTGTAGCAATATTAATTTTATTTGTTTAATAAATGATTGAAGCTTGAAAATATTATACAATCTGGTGCAAAAGAAATACTATAATATTTTATTAGTCATGCCTTAAACTTTTAATCGAACAATTTAAAATTAAAATTAAAATTGGTTCGCAGTCTCTTTGGACCGTAGATTAAGAGTGAAATGGCCGATATTTTGGATCCGTTAATCAAAGATTTCTTAGAGTTTCTTCGAGCCCTCTTATATTTTTCGTTTGAAAATAACGTTTCTCTAGACATGTTGCTAGCGTCCTCAGGACTTAATCTGACTCTCGCTTAAGCTCGGAGAAGGCAGCATATCTAGAGCATGATCTACGTTGGTAAAGAATTTGACGACATGGTCGAAAACCGAAGAAACCTTTGAATAATGGATTCAATGTTTCCCCTCTTCATTAAAGTACCTTTGTTGTCGATTAGATTACGGTGTCGGTCATTGAAGATTTTTACTATGACTGAGTACATTTTAGATATAATAAGCGGTTGCAATTAGAATGGCCTCGGTGGCAGTGTAAATAATGTCTTCCCGATCCTATCTCTAGGTTAACATGAGTAAGTCACGACCTAATGAATGCTTATAACAGCGGCTGGAAATAGCCTGTTATTTAGCCTTATCAATACATCGGCTATACTACTTACCACCTGTAGACCATACTAATGCACTTGCCTGCCATTTTCAAAGATTACTCTTATACTTATTGCATTTCTCATCTTCGTGAAGAAAATCACTCTTATATTCCTTCAAAATTGCATGTAAATACCATATCATGCTGGTTGTTTATTGATTTAACGTCACTTTATCCTGATATGGTTAATCGGGTGATGCTACGGTGGGAGCGCTAAATTGTTCCTATCCAGATAAAATTAGGATTGGGATATTTAACTAGTACTGACTCCGTACAGGATCGGACGCCCATTTTTCGTCCCTTTTGATGGACGCTGTAACCATTTTTTATTCCCTTTAAAAAATACCAAGCCTACCTACCTGTATGGGATCTTGGGCATAGTAGTCTTGCTAACTACTACACCATAGGTAACCATAGTGGTAAGCTATTATCTGTTTATTAGTTATCTGTTTAGTCTGCTCGGACTTAAGTATAAACATTTAGTTTATTTAAATATAATTTCTATTTTCTGTATTAAATACCAACATTTAATACTAGAAAATAATTAACCAGTCAACGTTTCTCCAATTAAGGCATCATCATGATATACCTATTAAAATAATTAAAATTAATAACAAAGGCCAACAAAAAAAATTGTTTTGAAAACTTTTTTAACTTTAACAATCGATCTTTATAGATTTTTATGTGCTGAATCTAAATCTGGCCTTAGTTTTTTTTTTTGTATCACCCATAGTTTTCCAGCAATATGCTTTGTATTATATGGTATAAACCCCTATACGGTATATGGGGGAATTAATGGAACACTATGTTACATCATAAGCATGGTTTGTATTTACAGTGGCTACTTAAAACAGTGATATAATGTGCTAATACAGGTTTCACTTGTCAACTGGAATTGGTTTATACTTTCTTTCTCTTTTTTCTTTGAAGCTTCTTGTGTAGCTTTTTTTTGAGTTGCTTGTTGAACTTCTCGGTGAAGTGACCAACAGTAGTCCCCATCATATTAGTGTTCCAACGGCTCTGGTAGCGTTTTTCTATCACTTTAACGTCCTGGTGAAAACGCTTACCTTAGTCATCACTAACATCTCCCAAATTGTCCGGGAAGTAATCAAGGCGGCTGTTCAAATAGTGAACTTTCAGGCTCATCAAACATCTTAACTTTTTAAACTTCTGTAACATGTTAGAAACAATACAAATATACTCTGGGTCTTTTTCATTTCCCAAGAAATTTGTAACGACTTGCTTAAATTATAACCATGCTTCTTTCTCATTTAAGGGAATTGTGGTTTCAAACTTAGCGTCAAACAATTTTTCTAATGTCAGGTTCGATCAAGACGCCCTCTTTTAGTTTAGCTTCCGAAAGGCTTGGAATTTTTTGGCAGAGATACTTGAAACATGGTCCATCTTTAGGCAAAGCTTTTACAAATTGTTTCATGCGGCTTAACTTTAGTAGATGTGGTGGAAGCACGCTTTTTGGATCTACGAGGTTTTTGCGTAGAATGACAGTGCTGCCAACTTCTACCAACCTATAGATCTCTAGTTTTTCATTTATTATTTTAAATATTAAAGCTGTTCAATTCTTTAAAAATCGCTTAATCTAATAAATTTAACCATAAAATGTGAAGAAATTGCGGGTGATTCAGCTTTTTTATTATCATATTTGGATTCAGCACCCTAAAAACTATAGGAATAAGGTATTTTCAGTACAAAAGTTTTTTCATCGATGGCCTGTGTAATGAATGAGTTTGCTGCCTCTGAATGATGTCTGTTTGCTGCATTTGATCTTCATTGATGTGAACTTTTATTTTTGTTTAGTTATTTTATATTATTTTAGAGACTTGAGGTTTTTTTGTATTTGTTTTCTAACTCTATTGCCTTTCAACTCGATCCTCGGTCCATCTCCACCATACACTTCTATCTTTGCCTATTTGTCACATCTGACCCCCCCGTCTTTCCTTTTCTCCAATGCTTCTAGGTATTCCCTATGGTAAGCCTTGGTCGTCCAACAGGTCTTCGTTCTTCCTTTTTACCCCCATGACCTCCATTTTGCCATTTGGTCTTCCAAGAGTCCAGCATTTTCCACGTGCACCCAAGCCGCCTGAATTGTCGTTCCCTATTTTTCATTTTACTGCGACTATGCCTCGTTCTTACACATTCTCTCCTCCTCCTTCGCTCAATGAGGAATATTATCTCTGCAGCTTTGAATCACTCTAGTATTGATTCTAGAGTACGCTTCTGTACTTCTCTGATCTACCCTGAAGTCCTCGTCTAATAGGATGCTTTCAATTTGAAACTTTCTTATTTGGTATTCTTGAAACGTAGGGTAACAGAGTAGGTGTAGTCCTTCCATCGTGGTGGAAGTACAAAAAATAAATAAAGGATGTTAGTATAAAATATGTAAAGATGAGAATGGGCGGAAGGCGCGATAAGATAGCAGGTGTGGATGGATGATACGGTATCAGTGGGAATCTGGGGTTATGTACCTCGATACCGAACCATCATTACCCACCATTGTAAATATTATATTAATATTCACTGCCCGCCTCGATGGCCATGTAAACCGTTAGGGATAATTATTTTTTATAGCGGCGTACTTTGAATTGGGGCAGGCCCAGAGTAGGTTTTACTTTAACCAGATTTTATCTGTTTTAGTTAAGCGTCGTTCCATTCCATTAAATGATTTCTAAGGGTAATCTTATACATGTTTCATTTGCATTTAATTATTTAGTCTATTTATATAATTATATCCATAATTAAATTAGTTCCTTTATTACACAGTATTTATTTACATGTTATAAAATTCTGTGTGGATGTATAGAATTTAAATAATTAATATAATGTTAAAATAAATTAAGATTTTTTGAGTTATCAGCATAAGGCAGTCAGTATTACCAGATTCCACAGCCTCTTACTTCAAAAAAGTTTTAAAAATTGCTCTAAAGGAACATAAATAAACAAACCTGTAAGATAAACTATAATAATTGATATGTTATATAAGCTGATACATGTTGGGAAGAAAAAAGAAATGGTGGATAAGGAAATGAAGCAGGTCATATAATAAAAATATCCAATTTCATATAAAGTAAAAATATCCAAGGTGAACAGTACAATTTATCTGTGGAATGTCCACTTTACATTTGTATTTACTATAATTCATTATATGAAAATAAAATGTATTTAAAAATATTGGAAAGAGGAAAAACACAAAACTAAAACGCAACAAGCCAAGAATAGAAATAAAGTTAATATATTTTGAACATTTATGTAAAATTGTATAGTCTGTAATATTTTTAGGCTATACATAAACTACATAAAATTAAAGGTCAAAGATAGAGATATAAAATAAAGATGGAATTATTGTTAAAAATAGATAAAAACAACTCTTTATAAATATTAATACAGAACAGGAAATGCTCAAAAATGTCAGAAAATAAATGTTAAGATATAGCTTGAAAAATACCGAAAAAAGCCCTAAGTCTCTATTGAGTACCTGTAATATGAAAATATTACAGCGACAAACATATCATAGATTTAGCCTTAACGTCATACAAGATAAAAACATGAAACCCAGATTATTTTTCTGCAGTATTTGCTTTTTTAAATTTTCTTTAGTTAATTTATTTAGTTTTTACTTTTCATCTTGCTTATTTTGCATTGACGCAGATTTTTTTCCCTGTTTTAATTTATTTTCTCTTACGTCCTATTCGCTTTATCCTTGAAGCGTAAAAAGGTTCTAATATTCGTTTTTAATTTTATTTTCCTATTATGTGTTACAGTATAATATGTTTTGAATTAATCCCTCTTGAAGGCTATCGGTGCGATTTATCCGACAGTTGCTATCACCCTTATCATGGTGCAATATCCAAAAATGGATTACAAAGACCCACACCCTCCTTTGTAGAAATTTCAGTATTCCCTTTAGAATGGGAGATCGTTGATGAGAAGCCGAAATCCGATATTCAATAGGCTGGGGTAGATAACATCTGCAGTTATAAAGATGAAAAACTATTAGAGAAAAAAAAAGTGGAAGGGCTGGAAGAATACTGTTTTTTTTTTTTTGGAACACATTTTTAACATTCTTACATAATGATGTTGGTTTTATTTAAGATATAATATTTATATTCGTACTTGCTCAAAGGGAATGAATGCTTTCTGAGTGGCACTTGTTTGAAATAGGTTGCTAATTTTTTATTCATAAGATTACAAAATAATACACTAATCTAATACATTGGATGCATATATCATGGATAATATTATTATCAAATATGTATTATTTGACCTTATATATATATTCTTAAATTCTTAAAATTTCTTAAAATTCTTTCTTAAAATTTGCGTTGAAGTATTTGAAAACCAACGTTTCAACCCACATTTCATGGCTAGATATACAATATACAAACTAGATATGCAAAATACAAGATACAAAGAAATTAAAATTATATTAAAAATTTTAAAGAATAAAAATAGATAAAATAAAAAATAAAAATAATGCTGTTCTTGGAATAATGCTTAGTCCATATATTTCAAATAATACCTTTATTTTATTTTATAATTTAAATCATCCCCACTCTTGTATCTGTTTCTCCAGTAGCATTAAATTCATGTTTGATTTTATTTAGTTTTATTATTTACAATTTTAGTACATCATTTTAATTTGTTTGTATCTTGTCTATCTGGCCGTGAAGAAGTCCTGTAATGTAGGTCGAAACCCTTCGAAATTAGTTAAACCCCATTTAAGAAATTATTTCTCTGACCTCCACCCAGGGCATTTTCTTCCTCTAGGATGTATTTAGTGTTTTTATACAATACATAAAAACTGCGTGGATGAGCTATTTGTGTAGTGGTTATCCATGTTTAATCCACGGAATTGTGCTTCTTTGTTTTATAGGTTTCTTTTAGATGAGATAATATTTTAATAAAAACCTTTCCTTGATTGATGGAATTCATTGGAAGAAACTGGATAAGATTTCACATGTAAATTATAAACGTTAGTTGTTCGAACCTGTCGATCGAACCGACATATAGAGGGTTACTAAACATAGATGCACTAGTGTACATTGTCAGGACTGTTCAATCTCATGCTCGGTATGCATTGCTTACAATCAGCTGATGTGTTTTGTTTACTTCTTCAAGTGTTAAATCACAGCTCCACTGCAAGAGCAAAGTGGAAGTGTTCTATTCTGAACCTAATCTTGATTCATTATACACCAATAGATGAACATAACCTTTAATTGTTTTCCAACTGTTAATGAATATTTTAGTTGAATTTCAAAATACAAACATTAGTATTAAATTTTATTATAAAAATAAAATCTGCGGAGGGAAAGCTTTATTTTTATGAATCGAATGAATAGAATACATATTGAGTAGATGAATCAATGTATTCAGCAGAGTTGATTTAAGTCATTTGTCTAAAGTCTGCACGTAATCACCAATTAATAAAGTTCCATTATGCATGACTCCATTACCAATCATAATCCATTTATCATAAATGACTAAATTCACCAAAAATACTATTAGTTAATTGAAAAAAAAATAAAGAAAGACAGTATCATTACAGTTAGAATTCGATTTGATATAAGTGCTCTAAATATTTCTGATTGTGGAGACATTATCCAGGGATAGCTTAGTGTGTATAGATGGATTCTGCGGGGTCTGCAGACCCTTGTTTAGCTCACGCAGAGTTTGTAAACTGGATACCCGAAATTGAGGACAAATATGGTGGTTGAGTATGGTATCCACCAAACCACCAATTATGCTCAACCGTTGGGATTAAGTACAGTCTCTACCATATACTGAACTCAAGAATCCTCATGGGTGGTAGTTGTACAGCGATATAATAGCTAGTAAGTACAAAATGTGGACACAAGCTTCCTGCATTTTTTATATTAGCATTTATTTTAGCTAGATATTAATTTGGTGGTGTACGGTGTGATTCGAACCTTGAGCTCTAGCTTAAAACACCATTAAGTTGTCACATATTTGAGGGTATATGCACACACTTAGCTTTAACGTTAAGCTTGGAAACTTTGGAACAGTGAATTGCATTTGGACCCTTATGTGCATTACATTCAGTGACGTGTGCCGCCCCAACCACGGCTCCAGTGAGTGCCGAACGTCCAAGAATAGAGTAAAGTGGAGTCTAAAAATAATGCAGGAGAACCATATGTGCTTCGGTAGTCACCATCCTGTCCTTATTGTATCTTCTTCCCTAACTAATTCCCGTTAACTGAGACCTAGCTACTTTTTATCATATCCTGGAAGGAGCTACTCAACGAGTTTTTTTTTTAAATAGAGTTTTTAAAGAGGAACCGATGTGGTATCAATTCCAAGACTAAACCTATTCTGTTCATTGGTGTTTGTTATGAGGAAAATTAAAAAATAATTAAAGTTATAGTATTGGCAATGAAAATAAAATGAATCGATAAAACCCCATATTAATCGCTGTAACAAATTGTGTCCCAATTTAATTTTCAATTGGAGTGCCGAAGGGAGGAAATAGCGAGGAACACCCCGGAAAACATGGTTAGAAGGCATTGTGGAAAGTATGCACGGCCATGGTCTGAGGCAGGAAGATATACAAGACAGGAAAAAGTGGAAACATGAACTAAAGGAAATTTTTGGTTGGAGGAAACCTCAATCTGAGGAAACCCTCGAAGAGAAAAAAATAAACAAAAACAAATTGTGTATTAATTTTTATCCAGCTCGATTTTCATAACCCTGGACAAGCTGAAGTAAATTAGCTGCGTATAGTTATGTAGATTTTTTTTTTTTTTTTAATTCCATCTTGGATTTGGTCTAATCGGTGTTATATCAACTTATGTGTCAATTGTGGTTGGTTCAATAGCCCAAAAAATGTATATTATAAATAAATAAATATCATTTGGACAACATGTCGCAGAAAATCATATAAAAATACGAAACAACAAAAAGTGGGATTTCCTTGGGAGTGCTTATTTTTTCAACTTAAAAAATTACTTCATAAAATCACATTTATTAATATTTTCGTTGATTAAATTAAAAAAATTTCCATATCTTGGATGAAAATCAGATTAGTAAAATATAAAAACAGTAATTAAATAAACAAACTTTAAAAGCTTCCATATTTCTGAGACCGTTAAACTTTTATTTAGATCGTGCTTGATATTGTCCATTTATGTCGCGGGCTACTTAAATCTTTTCTTAATTATCTAGTTATTTATTGTTCATTCTTTTCAAAGATTGAATCTTAGTCCACTCTGAATCTCATGGTATGCATTTTATCTTATAATAAAAAATTATAAGATAAAATGCACTAAATTAAGAAATTTTTATATCAGGTGACTAAGCTATTAAGAAATAATTAATAATTTTTCTGTAAAAGGTTCGTTGAACCGGTTTCGATACGGATCTCCTCGTACAAGATAGTGTAGATTATAATATTCTATTTATTTATTTATTGTTTATTACCACACATTAGAGTTTTTAAGTATTTTGCATAGGAGGCAAATATATTTATGTAACCTGAAGTACCGCTCATTGCATATGTCATTTCCATAAGCGTTTGTTTTTCATTTACACAGGGGATTATAAGGGAATAAGTGTTAGCTAGTGCAAACATGACTTATAGCTGTTTATGTATAAGTTACTTTATGAATAAATTGAATAATAAGAACTAACAAAGTGGAGATTGTATTAAGCAGAACGTTTCGGATTCAGCTGAACAGATTCCGTGGTGTAATAATAGATTTATTTAATAGATGGTATAATTTAGGCGTACCATGGAAAATATAGTAAGTCAAAAATATCATTTTTGAGTTTTCTATTAGAAAAAATGTTAATTAGTCATATCAATAGAATAGAAAGAGGGGCAAGTCAAAACTAGGAGTGGTTTGGTACTTTCCACTCGAAACTTTCATTTTATTTATCAAAACGATTTTTTTGCTTATTCTGTAAAATTACTTTTTTATGACTAAATACCTTTTTCATGTCAACTATTATAGATGTATATTATAGGTAAATATAGAAAAATAGGTCTATTAGTTTTTATGCTAATCGTACCCTAGTTATCTTGCTTGTTAAACAAGTAATTAAATATACCGTTGAGTTTTTAAGATTTTGTTGATGTTCTCATGAAAGTCGCTTGGTGCAATAGAATCAATAATGATACACTCACACTAGGTGCTCGGTTTGTTTACAAATGTTCGGGGAAGCTCCGAAGATGACAGGTTCAAATCCGGCTGTGGCAGATAATTTACTTAATCTGTTAACAGGACACTGTGGGTGCTCGAAACCTTCACGGGGTCCTTAATAAATTGGGTACCTTTGATTGGGGGAAAACCTGGCTGTAGAGCGTGGTCTAAGATAAATCACCTTCCTAAACTACCGTTGCCCTAGAACTAGTACAGTCAACCGCTTATTGAACTCAAGACCTCCACAGGTTATAGTGTTACAGTTTTTTTTGTTTATATTATGAGTTTTATTTATCTTTTGTTGATGGTCTGATGAAAGTCGTTTGTTGCGATAGAATCAATAATAATACACTCACAGTAGGTGCTCGGTTTGTTTACAAATGTTCGGGGAAGATCCGAAGATGACAGGTTCAAATCCGGCTGTGGCAGATAATTTACTTAATCTGTTAACAGGACACTGTGGGTGCTCGAAACCTTCATGGGGTCCTTAATAAATTGGGTACCTTTGATTGGGGGAAAACCTGGCTGTAGAGCGTGGTCTAAGATAAATCACCTTCCTAAACTACCGTTGCCCTAGAACTAGTACAGTCAACCGCTTATTGAACTCAAGACCTCCACAGGTTATAGTGTTACAGTTTTTTTTGTTTATATTATGAGTTTTATTTATCTTTTGTTGATGGTCTGATGAAAGTCGTTTGTTGCGATAGAATCAATAATAATACACTCACACTAGGTGCTCGGTTTGTTTACAAATGTTCGGGGAAGATCCGAAGATGACAGGTTCAAATCCGGCTGTGGCAGATAATTTACTTAATCTGTTAACAGGACACTGTGGGTGCTCGAAACCTTCATGGGGTCCTTAATAAATTGGGTACCTTTGATTGGGGGAAAACCTGGCTGTAGAGCGTGGTCTAAGATAAATCACCTTCCTAAACTACCGTTGCCCTAGAACTAGTACAGTCAACCGCTTATTGAACTCAAGACCTCCACAGGTTATAGTGTTACAGTTTTTTTTGTTTATATTATGAGTTTTATTTATCTTTTGTTGATGGTCTGATGAAAGTCGTTTGTTGCGATAGAATCAATAATAATACACTCACAGTAGGTGCTCGGTTTGTTTACAAATGTTCGGGGAAGATCCGAAGATGACAGGTTCAAATCCGGCTGTGGCAGATAATTTACTTAATCTGTTAACAGGACACTGTGGGTGCTCGAAACCTTCATGGGGTCCTTAATAAATTGGGTACCTTTGATTGGGGGAAAACCTGGCTGTAGAGCGTGGTCTAAGATAAATCACCTTCCTAAACTACCGTTGCCCTAGAACTAGTACAGTCAACCGCTTATTGAACTCAAGACCTCCACAGGTTATAGTGTTACAGTTTTTTTGTTTATATTATGAGTTTTATTTATCTTTTGTTGATGGTCTGATGAAAGTCGTTTGTTGCGATAGAATCAATAATAATACACTCACAGTAGGTGCTCGGTTTGTTTACAAATGTTCGGGGAAGATCCGAAGATGACAGGTTCAAATCCGGCTGTGGCAGATAATTTACTTAATCTGTTAACAGGACTCTGTGGGTGCTCGAAACCTTCATGGGGTCCTTAATAAAGTGGGTACCTTTAATTGGGGGAAAACCTGGCTGTAGAGCGTGGTCTAAGATAAATCACCTTCCTAAACTACCGTTGCCCTAGAACTAGTATAGTCAATCGCTTATTGAACTCAAGACCTCCACAGGTTATGATTATTAAACAGATTATTTGAGGTTATAGTGTTACAGTTTTTTTTGTTTATATTATGAGTTTTATTTATCTTTTGTTGATGGTCTGATGAAAGTCGTTTGTTGCGATAGAACCAGTAATTTTGTGCTCGCTTTCGCGGAAGTTATAGCTGATTCTAATATTTTTTACTAACGGTTTAAGATGTTATTCATAGACTATACCTGACTTCTTTCATGTCACTAGATGAAAACATATTTTGGAACGGTCGTAAATTCAATGAAAGGGTTCTTAGAACCTCAGGAATCCATAATATTTTCTGTTTACAAGATCTCATATAAGTTTCGGAATAAGGTGGCTGTTATTTGAGACCCGACCATGAAGAGACAGACATCAAAGAGGATTCTAAATATAATTTGAGCTGAGAGAAATGGCTGAAGCCTGCTCTTTCTTCCGATGGCATATGGAACTGAACTGGGTCCATCGGCAGCTTTATCGCCCTCATCTGGATCCACAGCCAGTCACCGGCCAAAAGGAACAAGAAACTCTTTTGCTATGTCGTCCTTGGCCATCCCGCTCTCCCTTTTGTAGACCTGCCTTTATGCAGCCTGCATTCTGATCAGCATTTTTTCTATTTTTCATTGCTACTGTTAGAGCTTGTTATTCTTCTGGGCCATTTTTATTGGGATTTGATTTATCTTATTTTTTTTTATCTTCTCTTTATATTTACATCCAAACCTGTCAAATAAAACAATGACAATCATTGTTAATAAATATTAATAATAACAATTTAATTAATTAATTTTAAGATAATTTCCTGCGCTAATTGCAATTATTTTTAAGGTGATTAGTCTTATACTAATTTTTTTGAGAGATTTAGGAAAAAGCCTTAGGGGCTATTGTAAGATAAAGCTGTAGAATATTAAGCAACGCCATGTTTTCAATACCTTCAAGAATTTCTTTACAAAAAAAAATGTAAAAATAGGATTTATAGGTTTTGTTCAATGTTCAGCAACTCCTTTTGGCTTCCCCATACTCCTGCCTCTGTGTGCAGAGATGTGTCTCTTTGCTATAGAAGTTTCATTCATCTCTAGTCTGCCTAGACCTATTAGGACAAAGTGGTCTTTTAGAACATGTCCAAACTCGAGGCACATGCGCTCTATATATTGTCTCAAGTATCTCAACATTACCATGGATTAGAAACTCTAACAGGTAGCCAAAAGAATAATGAGCAACACAGCCAAGAATAAGCCAAACCTAGAAGTATATTATGTAATTCATATGCAGCAAAGACGTATGCCATTCACAGGTATCTCACCACAGAGAGTAATAATTAATAATTTCTATTAGTAATGAGTCTCATTTCGGTATCGCTATTATGAAGTACTATATTCAGCAATTTATATCATGCTTTTTCTTCCTCTGATCATTTACTCAACGCTTATTTATATCATGAAATATACAGTCCACAGTAGCAGAACGGGAATGTGCCATATCACATTAATTGTCTGTTTTCACTTTGAACAAGTTTAATATTTGAGGTTTGAAGAACACAATTTTCTAAACAACATCCTGGGACTCGTCAGTTATAGTATTATATTTTTTGATAGCTAAATGGCAATGAAATTCAACCACATTATATAAGAATACTCACAGCAAAAATAGTACAGATACTCGTAATATTTAATCAGATTCTTATTAAAGGAGGCGAATGGAATCAGAGTAATCGAAAAAAAAAGTTAAATGAATCGTGAAATTTTTAATTATCACATTGTCAAAATATATTCGGATAAACTTCTAAAGACTATTAAGCATGGAACATAGGATAAAATGTGATGAAGACGAGACAAGATTTACTTTTGATGGAGGATTTGATTGTATTTACAAATTTAGTTCAAATCTAGTCAAGTCCTAGATTAAATCGTTCGAGGACATTTATTAACGACACAACTTACCATTAAGTATTAAAGATATGAATATTAATATGTTACAGACGTGTCTCGAATAAAATCATGTGGAAGTAGTTAAATTTTATTGGTTTGATTCTTTTAAAAAATTAATAATTTATTTTATGTAAGCACTTTAGAAAGATTGACGTCACATTTCTGTACGCGAGCTGTTAGTTGTGTGTTTTAGAATTATTTTATTTTGTCTTGTGTGTTTACATTTACATAGTTTTTTATATGTTAACCAGTGATAATTATAGGATGACATCACTAGTTGTGTCATGTTTTCATATGAACTGGCAATACATATATAATGCATTTATTTATGGTACATGATGTGATTTTTAATAAACTACTCATTCGATAAGATATTGAGGAATGGAGTAGTTAAATAAAATTACATTAGCTGCTTATGAGGAAATAAACTATTAAGAAAACTTTTAAACTATTCATAAAACAATCAAAAACATTCGTACGGCTGTAACTCACAAAGGATCTTGAGTTTAATACTTAGTAAAGGTCGTACTGCATCGGGACCGACGGACTGACAATAAATTAGTTTATTTTAGATGAAGTTCTACCATCCGTCTATCAAGGGTCACATTAGAGGCTGGAAGAGCCTTAGGAGGGCCTTCATCACACCATTGGTTCGAGATAGGTCTAATAAAATAATAACTTGCTACAATCGTTCTAGAACTCAGGACTGGGAGAAGGTTAGGCTTTATTGCTTATAGACGCACAGCATCCATCGTCATCAACGTCTTCTCTCTTTTGGTTCAAAATTTATTTCCACTTCTCATATAACTATTATATGCTACTGAACATGTTATTCTGTTTAAGAAAAGTTATCACTTTATCTATATTGTTATCTCCCAGGATAGTCGGTGTTTTTCTATCTATCCCCAAGCCATGAAAATATGTTTTATACAGGAGGCAGTCTTCCAAGATGTGGGTGATAGTTAGTTGAACTCTGCAAGTTCCACACTTTGGTGGTGGATCTCTCTCAATCAAATATCCGTGCGTCAGGCGTGTAGGGCCGATTCTTTGTCCTGTGATGACTACTTCTTCTCTTCTGTTGCTGCGGCAAGAACTCTTCCATGGTTTTATTTCTGCTTTAATACTTTCAGTTTATTAGTGTCCTCAGTTGCTCCCTATGTATCCACGTCATAAGTGCTTGGCGTTTTAGACATTGTGAAATGTCTGATATGGTAAAAACATTTGTTATAGCCAGTAATGATGCTACTTTCTTAGCTGAACTAGGAGAATATTGTAATGTACCTTACAATTGAGCTACACTTAAACATAATAAACTTTATTTTAAAAATGATTCTATTCTTCCATTAAATTAGTAATTTTCGAATTGGTACAATTCGTTCATTAACGCTACTAATAGATAGGACAGACGCGTAACCATGGCATAGACGGTCTTGAGGGTCCTTCCGAAATGACTGTTAAACAAAAAATTAATAATTTATATTATATAAAAAATTACTTTATAAAGTCAAAATTTGTGCATGAAATGCAGATGAATTGATTCATTTAGAAAGAGTTAATAATAAAAATAATGAGGCGTTCAGGGTCAAAAGAAGATAACTTGTAAAAAATGTAGAAAAGTCAATTTTTGAAATTTTGGAGTTATTCGTTTTTTTTGTTTGTAGATGATATTATTAGGCCAGCGGCAAGGTACTTGAAGGTTGCAATAAATTTAAGAGAGCTGCATTTTTGATGTGTTGTAAGAGCATGTCTGACTAGTGGAGCTATGGACCAAAAACTGAAATAACTCGAATATATTCTAGGTTAGGTTTTTCGGCCACCAAATGTTTTTCCATCCGTTTTTTTTTTCGGTAGCTATCTTGGATTACCACTAGTCAGACATGCCCTTACAACATATCCATAATGCAGCTCTCTTTAATTTATTGTAACCTAAAGACCTTTTTTGGTCTATATAGTTCATTAAAAATTTTACATCGCATGATAATTAGATTAATTTTTACCTACTTATTTGAATAATATCCGATAGCAAATTAAATGTAGATTAAAGTAGTTTTATTAAATAATAAACGGAGATCAGTTTCTTTTCCTTGAATTGAATCCTTATAACCTCAAATGATTTTAATTTACACCGTGCCTTAAAGAAAGACTAATATTATTCAGTGACCTTCTAATTATTACAGCTCGAGGTTATTTTATATGCTTTACATTATAGATCGACCGATTTGTATATTTTAATGGGTTCATTAGGACCTCTGGTGGGTTTTGAAGGATATTCGAATTGAACCTTGAATTGGTCAGGTTAGGCGTAAACGTAGGCGGGGAATGTTCATTCATGGGGTCTTCTCATTCATAAATTTCTAGTTCAGTTAATAAAAGGCCTTATTTGACGATTATTATGCTAAGTCACTGTACCCCCGATTTTAAAATTTTTTTATTTATTTATTTTTTGGTAATTCTAAATGTCTCTTTGTTTCCAAAAACCAATAGAAGATGAAGAAAAGATGCGATTAGGCTTCTTCATTATATATTTTGAGTATTATATTTGGGAATCGATATCGACTTGACTTTCCCACCAAAACAATTTTATTTTAAATATATCAGAAGAAGTATATCGATGCCGAAAACAAAATTTTCCAGGAGTCAATTTGAATAATAATTTAACTGTATTCAATATTATTCAAATTGGAAATAAAGAGACATTTAGAATTACCAAAAAATAAATAAATAAAAAAGGTTTAAAATCGGGGATACAGTGACTGTTAGCATAATAATCGTCAAATAAGGCCTTTTATTAATACGAGAAATACAGTTGAAGTTGAAGTACACAATATATTTTTTTAAGCTTCTCTATTAATTTTATATCAACACATGGTCTATGACTTTCTTATGACAACTTTACAATATTAGATATTTATATAACAAAACCAATTTTTGAATAATTTGCACTTTGAGTGTGTTTGACAAATTTGTGAACATTTAACACTTCGGTATAAACATTACAAAAAAAGCTTTTGATCAAATAAATGATTATCATTACAAATTTATATTATTAGTCTATGTTTAGACTTATTATATATAGATTATTAGTTTATTTTCTTTCAAAAGAGAAACTTCCCTATTTTAAAACATTCTAAGAGAATTCTCTAACATAATTCTTAGAGAATCGTGGTCTAAAATATTTCTTGACTATTTATTTCGATGTTTTTTTTTTTTATGCCAGTTTAGTAGGCTGAATCGAGATCAGTCTTGTGTGGGGAGTGAAAAATCTGTTTACCAAGTAATATAAATATTAAGCTTTAAGTATAAGTTAAGAATAATCTTAACATTATTTCTTTAGTGAAGTTGTTAAGTCGAATTGTCCACAATGATTCATTGTATTGAGGGATGCGGATACATGTTATTATTAAATGGAATTATTATACTTACACGTTACTTATAACTATTTATTATTGCTAATTATTGCTTATAGTAACTTCATTTCAAGCCAACATCTGACTTAGAACTACGACCTGAATTAGCAATGCAGAAATCCGATCTATTCATTGGTAAAATTAACTTCTTATGGACAAAATACTCATCACTCTTGCAAATCAAAGGGGATATGACTCTTAATAAGAAAATTAATATGAATATGTTTAGCATCCTAAAGCTTAATCTCAGGAAGTGGTTATTTGAGAAACTCCCAACATATGACCGCTTTTCAAAACAGCGTCCACTGTATAAATAACTGTGATGGATTAAAATGTGAAACAAATTCCGTTGTGGATAATTTTGACAGAGTGGCTATACACAAGACATAAGGCATCGCACATCACATTACATTGCAAAAAGACAACTAGGGAATATATGTTTCAATAGCATGCCTTCAGTATGTTGATTTATGTCTTGATTTATTCGTAAATATTTTGAGGCTTTCGGTGTGGAATATGCTGCCATTCCATGCGTCAGTATTTAAGAATTTGGGTTCGGGTTTCATAGGATTTACTAAACTGGGGCATTTGAAATAGTGAGGATGGTTGTTACTGGATTCCTCTTTCTTATAGCGTGAATGTTTGATGAGAGGCGGACGAATCCTAAGCTGTAGGACAATGAATCCTTTCATTACGTAATAGGATGATCCGATAGGCTATCTACTGTCCAGCGCTCTCTCTCTCTCTCTCTCTCTCTCTCATTAGGCTTTTCCTGTTTCACTAAATGTTAATTTAACAGACCAGTTATGATCCTCATGCTTTTTAATTCATCCTTGTCACCTTTTACTGATTATTCTGTATTCCTTGGCCCTTTAATAATATTGGGGAAAATGATAATTAAACCAGTATGGCATTTTTTGTTTTGGAACCTTTAGCAGTGATTCCCAACCAGGGGTGCGTGAAGACAAGTCAGGGGGCGCGAGACCCGTTGAATATAAAACAATAAAAAAATCACAAAATTAAAATTATTTTATCTTACCGGTATTCATTTATCTTAAATTGAAACTTACAATGTTGCATCTTAACAGTAAAAGTATTTTTTTTGTTTTTTAATGTACTTGTTTGATTTTTCATATGCCCATTCAATTTATTGTGTAAGGGGGCGTGGAAGGATTTCATTAGAACAACCCAAAAATTGTAGTGTACGATAAGGTTTTATACAAACCTACAGTGGGTCCCAAAAGTATTGGCACATCCTAATTTTTTTCATTTTTTCGGTGATGTTGTAAATTATTTTCAAGTTGGAATTTTATAGTAAAAATAGAACACAAAACAATCTTTTTGAAGGCAATTGAAAGCTAGAATATTAATTTTACAATTGTTAAGAAAAAAAATAGGAAAATCGTCGGTCAAAAAAGTATTGGCACAATTGTCCATAGTTAACATTTATAGAAAAACATCTCATTTAATCCCTTAAATATTTTTGTATTAAGTCCCTGATATTTACAAACAAATAATTCCTCAGTCTAGATTCATTTCTCACCCGAATCGTTGCATTGAAAATGACAAAAACCAAAGAGCACAGAGTGCAAACCAGAAATCAGGTAGTGAAATTACATTCTTGCGGACTATGTTACCGTCAAATTGGCGAAAAAGTAGGGATAAGTATTAGCGCAGGTTCAGTTTTTAATAAAGTGCGTTCTGAGCGACCTCAAAAGTTTTCTGCAAGATAAATAGAATAAAATATTATAGAAAATAGAAGAATCGTTAAATATTATCCAACATTCTCGGCCCCCAGCCTGGCAACAGAGGTGGCAACAACTTCCAACACAACCTTCTACCTCCAGACAGTTAGAAATACAATACACATTTTTAATTATTATGGGAGAGTTCAACGAAAAAACCCATTTATCAGTGAGGTAAATCGCATTAAAAGACTTGAGTTTGCCAAAATCCACATAAATAAGTCAATTGAATTTTGGAAAACAATAATTTTCTCTGATGAGAGTAAATTTAGTATTTCCGGATCTGATGGTCGCAAATAAGAGTGGAGGAAACCAAACACCAAGTTTCAGCTGCAAAATAACAGACCGACAGTGGAACACGGTGGTGGAAGTGTCCTAGTTTAGACTGTATCTCTTCGAATGGGATTGGAAATTTGAGTTTCATTGAGGGGATTATGAATGCTGAAAAGTATGTCGATATTTTGCGGCATAACTTGAAGAGTAGTGCTGAAAAATTGGGAATTCAGGATACATTCGTGTTCCAGCTAGATAACGACCCTAAGCATACCGCCATTAAAAGAAAAGAATGGATGCTGTAAAATGTTAGAAGACAGCTTAAAACACCACCGCAGCCCCCAGATATAAACCCAATCTGACATTTCTGATATTTATTCGACTTGAAAGTGCGAAAGAATAAAATTCATCAAATAATGACCACAGATGAGTTTTAGCCGAGGAGTGGGCTATCAAGACTGCAGGCTATTATAGAAGCAAAAGGGATAATAACAAAATGTTAAGATTTTTGCATAGCGCAAAAGCAGAAGGATGTGCCAATACTTTTTTGACTTATCATTTTTGTTATTTTCCATGTTAATTAAATAAATGATTTGTTTTAAGAAATATTTCTGTTAATTTACTTATACTTTCTATTTATACATTTAATAAAATTGTTTTGACAGTTATATCAGGCTTTTTCTATCCATAATTCAGGAAATGAGGGTGTGCCAATACTTTTTTGACCCACTGTATAACATAAAAACTATCACTTTTTCTAAAATAGTAAGCAGGTAAATCGCCGAAGTGGAAATGTAAGTTGAGATTCTTCGTGGTCTCATTGTATTTTATGAAGTGAGTGATTTGGGTCTATTTCGTTGGCAAAATGATAGACTCAAAGAAACTATAATATTTTTTTCAGGTTCACCCTTATTAAAAAAAAATTTTGATTTTCACGTAATTAATAAATAAACAATCAAAATTAAAATATTTAATAATTATTAGTTGGCCGTATAAATAAGTAGAAGAAAATGGTCTAGTTGGAGAAAAAAAAAATTTCTTAAATAAGATGACTTTGCCCTGAAGAAGATCTGTAGCGTGAGTCAAAACTTTCACTATTCAAGGAATTATTTTTTTAGTCAATCATTCAAGTGAGTAAATTAAAACCTTTTTCCAGTCATATATTATTTTTCCTTATTTAAAAACGTTTCAACAATTCTATGTCATTCTCAATTTACATTATTTATAAATCCTTTAACGTTATTTAATTTTAAAAATATTCTCTAAAATTTTTTTAAAATGACAAAATAGATAAGGTGGTAAATGATAGGAAGGAATCTAACGAAATAAGTATATTGTACTCATCAGTGATTTTAAAGTTAAAAATGAAATAAAGAAATATAGAAGTCTAAACCTATTAGATAACACAGATAACATAACCTTCTCAGGAACCTCATAACATTGTTTTCATTTTTCCAATTTCTTAATTCATACAATTAACTTTTTAAAATAAATAAAAGATATAAAATAGATCAATATAGATCAAAAATCACTAATTTATATTTATTGACCATTAATGATGACTATATATTGAAGAAGAAAACAAATTAAAATAATATTTTAATAATAGATAATAATCAAAAACAGTCCAAAGTACAAATTTCAAAAATTGTTAATTGACCATGGAGTACACTGTAACTCTATGTTACATATTTCTCTGTAAGAAATATTTTAAATTATATGACAATCCGCCAAAAAGGTATCTATACTTTTTATTCAGTATTTTGGGACATGTTTGTATGTAAAGTTATGTATTTATTTGATTTGTCTTTTATTTTTTGGTTGAAAATGTACAAATTTATTTAAAAAAATTTTAGAGAATATTTTTAAAATTAAATAACGTTAAAGGACTTATAAATAATGTAAATTGAGAATGACATAAAATTGTTGAAACGTTTTTAAATAAAGAAAAATAATATATGACTGGAAAAAGGTTTTAATTTACTCCTTGAATGATTGACTAAGAAAGATGTACTCCAGTTACAAAAACAAGATAATTAAAATGGAATTATTTGTTTATAATTTATTTTATCTTTATATTGTATAATTTTTTTAAATATTTTATTTGAAAAGAAAAGATATGGCCAGGACCGGGACTCGAACCCGGGACCTTCACCTTTCCGTGGTGACGCCTTATCCATCTCGACTATCCTGGCTTCGCTTCACGGCCAGCCATATCCCCTCTTTTCAATTGATCCTACATCTCCGTGTTCTCGCACTTTGCGATGTATACACGGGGTGAATGTTACTTTAACATTATGAAAAGAAAAAAAAAAATTTTTTTTACTTCCACCCGGACTAGTTTTTTATTCAAAATTAAAATTTATTCATTCAAGCTCCTTATTCATTTTTCTTTTAAATCCTTGGAATTTATTTTTTTTCTTTTAATTTTATTATAAGATTATGAAGTCTTCTCCTTGGTGCATAGATGTATTTATCATATCAAAGGATGTTGGTTTGTTTTGACTGTTGGGCTCATTCACGGAAATGTAAATTACTTATTTCTTCTCTTAGCAATTAGTGGTAATTATCGTTCGATTCAAAGAAGTTAAAAGAAAGGAGTTTGGACTGTCGGTGAAGTACAAAGGGACAAGAGACAAAGAGGCTTACCGCCACGACCTCAGGTGGTTCATCAGTTAAGCTCGTGTAAGGAGTGGATGGAATAATTATTTGTTTCAGAGTCTCCATGGGTTTGGGGAGTTTGCCTTCTATAGATAACTAGAAATTCAGATAAATGTTCATGAATTGATAATGAGTTATGTAATTGTTAACTGTAGAAATCGGTAAAAGATGACCCAGCCGCCTCTCCCATTTGCCTAGAAGATGGCCTACAAGGTAGGTCGAAACGTCGGAACACATTAATTATAAGTCTCGTACTTATTTGGTGTTTTTTTTTTTTTTACTGCACTCCCCAACTATCTCAATTCTCCAAAAATATGACTACATATGATGAATAGTGAATATATAATATACCTATAAACGATTCGTGGAAATCATAAACAATTAATAGTAAACAAATATTTGTTTTTTGTTGGAATATTTAGATTTTCTCCTGGTGGAAAAATTTCCCCTCATTGGACCAATATTTCGAGTTTATTGAAAAACCAAAATCGATGTAAAAGATCATTTATTTAAACTTTAGTACTAATTAGTTTAAAAAAATCTACAGTTATGGCCGTTATTTTTGTAATTATTAATTATTTATGTGAGCAGTAGTATTTATAAAAATGCATATGATAATTCATACAAATCAATCACACACATCAATCAGTACTCTTCCGTTGAACTCCCATAATATCATCTGCTTGTCAATTATTTTGACTGATTACTTGGAAGTTTTCTCATATATTTTATCATTTGTCTTCTATAGCTAACTATACACGCTTTTCTCCATCTTATATTTCATATTCCTGTCGTCTATATTCTCTCAACTTAGAGACCGTGGAATAAATGATGTAAATTATTGTAGTTATTCCAATTGCTGAAGGATTCCACTACTAATGAATGACGTAACGAAACTACTTTGTGTGTATTGTTCGACCGGCACTTTCCCTAGCGCTAAGTGTGAACCACTAACTAATCTACTAACAATAGAGACCTTCTGTCGATTTCCAGTTTTTTTTTCGTAATATTTTGACATACCGTATAGATTTTGGTTTGTATGAGTTTTTTAAGTTTTCCAAATGTAGTTAACGGTTCTACATAACTTAGACTTAAGTTCGTTCCTCATTATAGCTTTGTACCTGTAAAAAAAAACCTGTACCATTACCTGTGAAACGTATAGGGTTCAGTATATTGTAGAGAATGACAACGGTTGTACAGGAAGGTGATTTGTCTTAGATCACGCTTAACCGCTAGATTTTCCCCTTTAATTTTGTTATCCTTTTATATAGGTTGAGAGAGCTCCAGGAGGGTCCTAGATCCCCGCTAACAGATTTTAATAGAAGTTTGCGAGCGAGTGGTATTTGAACCCGGGACGCGACAACTCAATGCTCTACCACTGAACCACTCCGCTACCTATAGTTTTGCATCCCTTTCTTCGTTTGGGTTTTCTCATACAGTGTGGATTATCTCCCGCATTGTTTTACCTCAATAAGTTATACGATTTAGGAACTTATCGTCTATCGAAGGAGCCTAGGACGAAGGTCTAAGCCGATCTAACGATAAAGGTAGGGCGGCTAAAGCTCTTTGCCTAATCGAGTCTGATGTCCAGGATTATATTCCACGCCGTTGGGGACGTAATCCTCTGCGGAATTTATTCACGGCTTACTAAGCACTGGCCTCGTTAACTAAGCCCGCCATAGCTCGAGTTATGGCAAGTATATGGTTCTCAAGATCTTCGGCCGAGGAAATTGTTTGTCCATATATCCGAGTGGAAACGCTCGTATTTGAGTGGAGATGTTATGCCCTTCGCCTTGAATGTCGACTCGATACAATACTAATTGTTGCACCCATTCGTCATTAAATCAGTTTATTTCTTAAACCTCCGCGATTAGAATTTGTTATGAATGTATTCAACTACCCAGATGTACATCATTTTCACAAAACTTAATTATAAAAATTAATTCATTAAAAAATATATATAATTTTGGTGGGAATGCATAAGTCTACACGTATGTGTTTGAACCTATCATATCAACACCATTGTATGAATGCGAAATTATTGTCCCATGTCTTACCTACGCGACGGACCTGTGTTAAAAGTATATGGGTATGTATTGTGTTAATAATCGTAATGTTTTATTCTCTTCTGCCGCCTAAGCACTGTAAGAAGACTCTTTTTACCCTTGTCCTGTACTAGCTCATTTCTTACATTCCAATTTATTCCTTTGTTCTTCTCCCTGTTTTGGTCTTCCTTTCCCTTTATTGCTCTCCACTCTGGTATTGTATGCACATTTTCGATGCGGCTAGGCCCTATACGTAACAGATATCCAAACTATCTATGTCTTCTTCGTTTTATATGTCCAGTGACGGGTTTCGAATCGTGTTTTTGTGTTTAAATAAAATTTTAATTGGCTCATCGCCATATCTGTCCTATTCCACTTTTTAAAAAATGTCCTTATTAATAATAATGTAATTAATAATTAAAAAACACTATCACTATGGTAGTTCGGGAAAAACACTATGATTATACTTGTATCATATTCCAAAGTCTTTATCTTTTAATTTCCATTCCGCTAAATCAAATCTAAAGTAATGTTTAATAAACAGATCTAGCATTGGATACTACATCGTAATATTTACTCTTTTATATATAATGGATCGGTCTCATGAAAGATATTCCCCGGTTTTGTTCTTTTATGTTATTCTCTGGCATTCAAATCCAAAGAAGGAGGAAATCTGGTGTAAAGGGGCTGCAAGAGACTGGATGACGCTTATATTTTCACTCGCAAAATCTGGAGGCAGACAGGAGAATCGAATTCCTTCCCGGAATGGTTAGAAAGAAAGAAAAATAAAAAAAGAAAGAAACTGGTTCAAGGAAGGAAGATTGAAAAAGGATGAAGAATCGAGAAGGAATTATAACTGGGAATGTCAGTCAGGACCCAGCTTCTCTCAATGGGGCGCTGCCAGTTCCAATCGGCTAATTGCAATCATTCTGTTAGACCGTGCAAATAAAATTTACCACCACTCCACTTAAATGTTTTCGTACGATATAACTATTATAGTTTTTCAAGACAAATTACTCAGCTTGACATTAATTGGTGCGTATCAATTCAACGAGCTCCAAAATCTATTTTTAATTAATTATTAACCTCTCCTTTTTGATTAGTATTTCGTTTTGCAAAACTGCGCTTTTAAGAGCAATCAGAAAGGTTCGCAATTAACAAGGTTTTACCTGTGAATCTTCCACACCGAATCAAACAAACATGAGGTTATAATTAACAATCTACATTATTTTACATATTTGTTTTCTTCCATTTCTTTTCCCCACCCGGATTTTAAACAACTAAGCCTCGCCTCTATAAAAATTTAAAAAAGGAGGAAAATAATATCTTTAAAAATAAAAATATTTAAAAATAAAAAAATTGACCAATAATTATAAAAAATTATAAAGAGGAAAACAATATATTGTTTCCGGAATTTTTCGAAGACACAATAAGCCCAATATTCCGCACAACATTACTCAGAATTACGTTCAAAATCAGGATTGCATTGTACTGCTACTGACCTGTAATAGTTTCTAGATGAAATGGCATTTCGGCTTAGATTTGGAAAAAATAATAAATCATGAAGAGATCATTTGAGAGGAGAAGCAAACAATTGTTTTAGTCACTAAAAATGAATTTTTCAATTGGAATATAGTAACTACCACCGATTATAGAAACTAAACCATTTCCAGTTTTGACTTTCTCCTCTTTTTATTCCATTGGCATGATTAATTTGTACCTCTTCTCTGAAAAAAAATCCTGAGAAATGATTTTTTTTTAGGTTATTAATTTTACCACGGTACAAATTACAAAACAAATTGTTGAGGAAATCTACTTCAAACCTATCAATATGAAGACTTATTCAACTTATAAAAATTATTATTAAAGCAGAGGTCCTTCTTCTCCAATTTATTTGTAATGTAAATCTTAAAAATAATACTCTATTCAATCCTTGAATATATTTTACAATAATCAATTAGGAATGGAGATGTTTGCTGTTTCAATGGTTTCATTGTTTAACTAGTTAGGTATTGTGTTTCATAAGTACCTTATTGTTTTTTATGATATTTTTTTTTTATTGATTCCTATTTGATTGCTTCACCATTTACTTTCCACAATAGATATTTAGTTTAACAGAATTTTACTGAAACAGATTTTCACTATTTCTATTAATCTGTTCTGTTATTTTTAATTAATGTTTAGAATTAAAAATATGACTCTTTTACTATGCTTAACAGGTGTTTGGGGATGTGTTCAATTCACTAGATTTATTTGTAGATTCTCGCTCATTGCCCTTACTCGTTTAAACATGTGGTTTTCAAAATAATTTATTAGATTGGAAAAAAAAATATACTGGTATCATGTCTCCACCTAAGTGGAAACTCTATGGCGGTGTAGTGTTGATGGTTATAGATACAGCGATATAATTTTCTATCCCAATCTCTTAACCATAAATGGAGAAATCACCCGCACCCTTGTTGCTGAGATCAGAATACAAAAGATTTTGCCATTATGTCACTGAGTGATGACTACTGCATATTTCATGCCGTCCTATTTATGGCCTATGTTGTACTCCCGGGTAGGCGTTTCAAGTATTTCTCAAGGACGAATATCTTGACTTTTCAAGAAGTAGATGTTCAAGAGATGGTGTTCAAATATGTTGGTCTTAGTTCGCATATCAGATTTTTGTTATTTCCTCGTCTGACGTAACTGTTTCTATTTCGGTACACACATTTGTCTTATTTCTTCATTTATTCGCAAGCTTATATAATTTTAAGAACTATTGGAAAAAAAACCTGAACCACTACAACTCATGAAGAGCCTGGATTCAGTACCTGGTAGAGATGGTACTGTTTCTTGAACAATAGGGTGTGCGGGATGTCGTCTGCAGATTAAAAGAGGCTGGGGTAGCCCCCGGTGGGATAGATCAAAGGGACCATCCTCAGCTGTCAAAAGATTAAATAAAATCTCGCACAGCCGGTTTTGAACCCGGGATCATTAGTTTATAGAAATACATTTTTTAATTTTATAAAACATGATTTCATAATTCATTATGTATATTTGTAGGTGAATCGTGTACGTGTGTAATTGCCATATCATTATTTACTTCTAGTACGGTAATTGAGTCTTCACTGCTTCTTCAAATCTAAAGATACAACACAGAGCTGTAGGTATAGATTGCAAAAAAAAAAAAATGCTCACTAATATTCAAGCTCTATATCGAGTCAATACTAAGCTTTTGAATTTCTTAAAGACATACTCGTATTAGTTGATCTATTTATTAAAAGTAAAACACTTTCAATTGAAATACTTAACTATTTAAAAAGTGAACTATATTTCATAACAAATGTCTTGAAGACCTTGACGGCCCTATTCATACATAAACTCAATATAGTTGATGTCTCTAAGAATAAAATGAGAGGTGGAAGAAAATGGTCTGGGTGGAGATCAATAATTTATCTTAAGTAGGTAAAAGTTATTTAGGTAAACTGGTAGTTATTGATGTGAGTAGAGTTAGTAACGGAGTTAGCCCGGACCCTCCCCCCTCCCCGCCACCCCTTGACAGCCATGAAGAAGAGCTGCAATGTGGGTCGAAACGTTGGCTAAATTATAAACATTTCTGCCTACTTATGAGAAATTTTGGGCCTCCACTCGGACCGTTTCCTTCCACTTATATGTACAACAATTATTATTCAAGGAAAATAAAATGGGAAGATTGAAATGGAGGCGAGTAAGGTAGGTTTATTTGAAACCATAGTTACCCAAAAAGATTTTGTATTGGATATTTCTGTTTGGCTTTCCCTCCTATTTAGTAAATAAATCTATTCACCCATAGTCGGTTTCTTATTTAAACAAGTTCGAAAAGAGACTTAAAGTATATTTTTTGCTTCGATATTTTATTTATGTTATAAAGAAATCTAACTTTCTCTTTCAAAGCTATGCCTCATTAACATTTCTAATTAGTATATATTATTGAATTAATAACACTACAGTCGCTGTCACCATCTAATCGTCATCCTTTTAATTTTTTTGCCCCAACACTCCATAAATTATGTTGATATTTGATATATTGACCATAACGAGCAGGGATTAAATTATTCGTTACGAATATCGAAAGTAGACATTCCCTTTTATGCCATCTACCTTATATTAATATTCTTAAACGCGTAATTTAGCTCTTAGAAGCCATTTCGCATATTTCATGGCAATCATCGCCGCCGGATTCCGACGTTTTAACGGCACATTAATTAGCGGTAGTATTTCTCAATTAGTAAACTTTAATTGACTCTTTGAAAACGTGCCGAAAGGGAGCGACCCCCTTAGCATTAGGTTGATCGCCAGCACACCACCTTTTACGACGTGTCGTTAGCATTCTTGAGGAAGCAGGTCGTACTTCCAGAAATGACAACTTTGCATATTATGGTTGCGGGTGGTCTCCCATCAGTTTTCAGGAGAACCTAAATGTGGTTTTATATATACATATGATCCTTAGTAGCTCAAATATTATTTCCTCGTATGTATTACTACAAAAAAAAAATACTCATTGATGTAATTGATCCAACAATATGGTACACAGAATTTTATTTTTCACCTCTTGTGTTTTTTCTAGAAACTTCTAGGGCCTTTTTTGCTTTAGGTACGCAAGTTACTTTTACAGGTTGAAATATAACTTGTCGAAAAGTAACTGTTTTTAATTGTTTAACAATAATTCGTTGACATAGATGAATAACCATTTCTCCAAATGAATTAATTGGATCTAAATTCCTTAAAGATTCATTCGAAAGAATCTTTATCGACATTATATATTAATATTGTCATGATAAGCCTAATTAGGTTTATATTCAGATCAAAATGTAGTTTTTCATTCATTTTATAATGAGTGTATTGCTCTAATAACGTATTCATACAGCTCCTTCAAATATACATACATACACACACAAACACACACACACACACACATATATATAATAATAATATATAATAGACTAGCTTATGCCCACGGCTTCGCTCGCGTGGAATTTGGTCCATTATGTACTATAATGGATTTTCCTGTCGGGGGGCACGTGCTCCCATGCCCTCCCCTAAATCCGCGCTTGCTATAGCCTATGTGTTATTCTGATGTATAACCTATATTACTGTAAACTTTCATCCATATCCGCTCAGTAGTATTTGCGTGAAAGAGAGACAAACATATAAACTTTCACATATATAATATTAGTAAGATTGATAGGATATCAAAACAAATAGTTTCACTCATGTTCTTTCTGTTATTTTAACAACAATGATCATGTTATTTTCCTTTAATTATGTACTATAATGGATTAAGCACAGTTCCTATAAAACTGTCGGGGGGCACCTGCCCCTGTGCGCGCCCCCCCTAAATCCGCGCTTGCTATAGCCCATGTGTTATTCTGATGTATAACCTATATTACTGTAAAGTTTCATCCAAATCCGTCCAGTAGTTTTTGCGTGAAAGAGAGACAAACATACAAACATTCACATTTATAATATTAGTAAGATAAGTGGGGTATCAAAACAAATAGTTTCACTCATGTTCTTTCTGTTATTTTAACAACTATTATCATGTGATTTGCCTTTATTTATGTACAATAATGGAATCTCCACAGTACCTAAAATACTGTCGAGGAGTTGGGGGCACGTGCCCCCTTGCACCCTCCCATAAATCCGCGCTTGCTATAGCCTATGTGTTATTCTGATGTATAACCTATATTACTGTAAAGTTTCATCCAAATCCGTCCAGTAGTTTTTGCGTGAAAGAGAGACAAAGATTCACATTTATAATATTAGTAAGATATATAAAGTTCAACTTGAAAATTTAAAAAAAGTTGTGAACGATTAGGCAGTCAATACGTTCTATGGCTGAGTGGCATAGGATAATGACCCCTATCGGTTTTTCAAACGTTAATTAGTACCTAACTCTTCAACTACTTAACTAAACCATTTAGTTGATTAAATCTTTTATTTAAAAAAATATTAAGAATTAATAAATTTAAATCTGGTTTAGTTTAGTTTTTATTCTTGCTTCAAAAAAAAAACAAAAAAAAAAAAACAATAAAATATTATATAAGTTTTTTTTTGGAGATTTTGAAACAAATACAAGAGTATTTTAACTATTAGTTTCTTAGTCTGTTCCACTTAACGCCACTTCAGCTAATCGCACAGTGGGAACCCCACATTTTTTCTATCCAGGTGTAATTAGATAGGGATCTTTAACGAGTACCTACTTGATACCGCACAGGCTAGGGTACATCACTTTATGTCCGATCCGAAGGATGGCAAATTTTAGGTTTTTTTAATCCATTTAAAAGTCTGTGCTGCTGGCATTCGAACCCGCAATCTAGGGCATAGGTTGTTATTCTAACAGCTACACCAAAATCACCCCATTAACTAAAAGTATATAATTAACCTCAGTAAATTTTGCGAATTCTCACATCATTAGAACTGTAAAAAAACATTAAACATCACTCTAACAGCTAAATTAAGTAGCCCAACTAAAAGGAGACAGTAAATTACTAAATTAAAAGAATAGTTTAACATGTTTCTTATTTATTAACTAATTAAAATAATACTTGTTAATTTAATACTAATAGAAATATTGAAAACTATTGAGATTGTAATTTATCTCAGACGATTTATCTTTTAATTTTTACAAAGTACACACAATGATGATAATTTAAATGTACGTAACTGTTATTATTTATTTGCGAAATTTTTATAACTGTCTTTTCATGAGCTAAAGTTCTTCTTGTTTGTAAATTGTAGATTTGTATTAGAATTTTGATAATCGCTCAAATCCATTGGCAGTAACGAATTGGGTTATAATCTCTTGAATAGAATATTTTTTTTTAACGTGATATGCTCAACTATATCATTAATAATAATAATAATATCATTAATAATAACAATAATATGAATCCTAGTTTGTTTTAAGTAAAAAAATAATTTCACTAAAATGTAAATTTTAATGTAAAATAAATGGTATAAAACGAAGCCATTTTCATCGATCATCGATAAATCGCTTTTAAATAACCATAGTTATTCATATGTATTTTGAACAAACGGTTAACGAGGGCAATCCTTCGGTAGTAATAAACTTTGACAGTTTTGGTCATAATTTATTCATGGATATCCCATCACCGATTAATCTTCTTTGCATATTCATTTTATTTATAAAATTTATATTGCTCTGCCGGCTGTTGGCCAATTTGTATCTCGAACTATATTTTTATTCTGGTAATAAATTTAATCAAGAGGAAACTACACATAATTGGTATAATAACTCGGCGATGACAACGTCTAGGGAAATTTATTTGAATAGAAATTACGCGATTTGCATAGAATATTGTAGACCGGTTTTACCTTTGGTGTATTTACATTTATATATTATCTATTTAAATGTGTTATCAACATCCATCTAGTTCAGATTGTCTAAACACGATGTACTTTGTTAATGACGTAAATACTAAACATTGCTACTGTGCCAGTATGCGGTGTTAGCAGCTCCATTCAGTAAACGCTATTCATGCTTTTAATGATAAAAATATTGCAAAAAGTAATAAACATAGAAAATTGAGGTACTTCACTGTAAATAGGTTTCGTTGGATGACCAATTTCCTCATTTTCTAATTTTCTAGTTTAAAATCTTTCACACAGTATCTGAGTTCCTTTTTAGCTATTTACAAGCTTGTTCCTTGCAGCTGTAACCATACATTACGAAAGAGAAACGGCTTCCGTCTGAGCCTGAGTAGTTCGGCTTAAGAAAGCAATAAGTAAATTTATACGACGAATCACAAAGGCGTATTAACAGCAATGTTTAGGATCAACTTTATGTCAAGCTACACTAATAGAAGGTTGTTCGTTTATGGAGGACTGTAAAGGAGGTGGATTTGGGAAGTCCTATTTGCTACCTAAGAAACCTGTACCATTACAACCCTTGAAAGGGTCTGGGGTTCAGTACGTGGTAGGGACTGTATTGTTTCATGGACAACGGTTGTGCAAGTTGGTGATTTGTTATAGATCTCGCTCAACCGCCAGAATTCCCCCCTTGTTTTGGGTATCCACTTTATAGAGGCCGGGTGAGTCCCTAGAGGGTCTTAGAACCCATAGTATTCATCTCCGGCCGCTAACAGATTAAATAAAAGTCTTGCCAGCAGCGGGATTTGAACACAGGATCTTTGGCATTGCAGCCACCGATCCACACGCCCCCATTACTGACTACATTACTTCTAAATTCACCAGATTTTATTTTAACAATCAAATATAGCTTGTCATCTTTATCGGAAGATTTAAGAGTATATAATACATTCGAACAGCGCAATCCATTCGACCAGCAAACCGCACAGTTGGCTCCTTTAACTACAATTGGAAGCTCACACTGGACATATCGTTTAGACGTCCGAATTGTTGGAGGATGTTTTTATCTGTAATGGACCAAAATAAAAATAGGAAACCAAAGCCGATTAGCTCAGTTTAATGGAGCCGAGAAGAGTGGTATCTTCCTAAGGAGGGAAAAGCAATTCATTAAAAAGTTTCTAAAACAGAAAAACGTCACAGATAAGATCCACTAAAGAGCCGAGGCAGTAAAACTATTTCCATCCCTAATAGCTTCGTATCGACTATCTATCTGGAAAAAATTAATAGCAATTAAACTATCAAGCATTAAATTAAAAGTATAATGACTGTTAAAATCATTGTAACCGATTTCGATCTAAAGCAGAAAGACGATTTCAAATATTTCTGGACAGGTCTTAAATTTACTTGCTTGTAAATACTTTGAAAACTTATATTAAATATTCGTATTGAATATTTATATAAATAAATGATTTTTTTCACATTTATAAATATACTTCATTTTTAATACTTCAACTAATATTCATCTTAGTATTTTTATGAACCATGAAAAAAAAAAATTACTAGCATTATTAGTATTACATTAGTTGACCTTATATACACACACGAAAGAACACACGGAAGAAATATGTCCAGGTGGATGTAAAAAAAATTCTCTTAAATAGGGAGAACTGTTTATTGGAAAGCCAACGTTTCGACCTACATCGAGTATAAAAGGTTACAAAAATTTCAAAAATACCATTTTAGTATTTTTTTTTCAAATGAAATTCACTGGAGTAATTTGTATTGCCTTCTTTTTTGACTTATTTTATAATTATTAATAACAATAAATAATTATAATATAATTATATAAATATAATATAATTATTTTCTATGTTTTTCAAATAAATATAAGTTATTGAAGGAAAAAAATGCTTTTAATGCAGTAGTTAATCAATATGCTTGCATAGCTCTCTGATAAAACGATTGCTTACAGTTCCACTCTTCGAAGTAGCTTCCGCCATTAAAAACTAAGAAGCGTTGAGAGTTGAGAATGAAAAAATCCTAGGCTTCCGTTACGTTCATTGAACCGTAAGAATCAGTAGTCACCTGGCACACGATAATGGCTATCGGTAACATTTCTGATTTTATTGCCGTCTGGAGCGAGCGCCTTTTGAGGCAGAAGATTGTCCCCTCTAAGGCTAGAGGAAGCCTTAAGAAGAATAAGCCTTACCCTCCATTGAAGCCCATAAATCTACGCTGTGACACCTCTGTGTCTTTCATCGTCGGCATCCTCATTAACATTGACCCACATCTTGCCTCTCATCGGGCATACATCATGGGTCCTTTTGTTTTAGAAGCACGACTAGTGGTTGTGTGGTAGGCTCAATCTCTGTCCGAACATATATCTACAAATTACTGATGATAGATTATGGAATAACTAAGAGTCTAATAAATCCGGTATATGTTAAAGTTTCTGTCAACTGTCTTTCGATTTATAAGTTCGATTCTCATAGAATCAGTACACGGAAATAATGTCGCTTGTTATAATCGGCCTAGTAACAACTATAATCTACTTATAGGTGAAATTCATTCCTTCACAAATTTTCCTAGCCATGTATTAGAAATTAATAATTTTGGAAAAATTGCTTTGCATCCTTGAGGTATGAAGAAGGAAGTGAACTAGATTGTATTGTTACATTTATTTTTTATTATTTGAATATTAGTTAAAAATTCATTTTCATTAATTTCAATAAAACTGAGAATAGAAGGCAGGCAACCTCCTGATGAAAAGCATTTTTATTTATGTTTTTTAAAAAAAAAATTATTCTCTCAAGAATTGTGCATTTAGTATCAAATCTCCGCTTTTCCATTTTGTAGTAACTCAGTAATAGTACCTGGATCTATTTCTATGCCTACAATCTCACGACATAATCCTTATTAAAGTTACATATTAACAAGTTTACATTGTACAATTTCACATAGTTTACATGAAAGGAATATAAATAAAAAATCCATGGGAATTATAATACATAAAAAATAAAATGAACTAACATAAAATATTACATTAAATTTGAAGACTGACTAGGGTCTCCCTCCAGCAGGAAAAATTAGCAATAATTCCTTACTTATTATTTATGTTTTTATTTAATTGGAAATTTATTAAAGATTAAGTTTATAAAAAATCAATTTTTTATTGTTTAGGCATAGTTTAGATTTCAGGTATACATGACCTTAAATAACAATATCATTACACCTTTGACGTCATGGTCTTTATTTTTATAAGCTATTGAACCGTTTTCGATAAATAACAATGCAGTATTAAAGTTGAATATATATTAAAAATACTGTATTACAAATATTAACACTTTAATTTTATAAAATAAGTTTAAAACTAATGAATAATTTACATCTTCCAGATTTTTTTACAGACTTTTTTAAATATTTTTAAAATTTCAAAATTAAAAATATGATCGCTACAATGATGAAATATTTAATAACCCTTTTTTTAATATTTATTTATTTATATATGTATCAAAATTTTGGTAGTATAATACATGGCCTTTTGTAAATTACAAGGCATTATAGTAGTAATACCTTGTCCTTGTATCTTCTAGTTCCTTTTATTTCTTTGGATAATCCTATTCACTGAGTATTACTGTTTTTTTTAATGTATATTCTTCATTCTTTTTTTTTTTACTTTCTGACTGAATAGAATGGTCGTTATATGTATGAGTCGGAAGAAAATGAATGAGATTCCATGGTGTAATATGACCCGCATATCAAATGGGCATTTTGATGAATGGGCTAGTCATAAGTTTCTATTTATAACGACTATAATACCCCGAGAAATGAGGTTATGAAGTTTACGAATGACAATGCCGTCAGCAGCGTCGTCGTTAAAGAAGCGGAATTTCATTATACTCCACTCGGTCTTTTCTTCAAAATGTCTGTCCTATTTTCTTAGTTAAAATGGTTAAAATATCTCTCATGGTATCTTAGTTCATGGAAATAACTAAGATACTTTGAGTTCGCTCATTACAGTCGATCTAGTTACAACTAAAATCTACTCTTAAGTTGAAATTCATTCATTCGTCGAATTTTCCATGTACCAGAAATATACTAGAAATTCTTATCTAGTGAGTCGTGGTAATTGGATTCCTTATAAAGTTGACTTTTAAAGATAGCTTTAGTATGCTCAGCTATCTAAAATAATGTCTCATATTACAACAATTGTCATATGTCGTAAGCTGACAATGATTTTTTCCACTTTTCCCGGTCCTGGCAGTCCGCTTCTGTAAGCCCTCTGGCTGCCATTCCTTCCTGCAATCCATCGTAACCATTTCTTTGCCGGACGTCCTCTTCTCCTCCTCTCCTCAGGAACATCATTTATTGTTCTCTTGGGCCATCGATTTTCTGACATTCTCATTACACGGCCGTACCAGCTCAGCTTTTTGGTTTCGATAGTGTACAAAATATAGTGGGGTTCCTGTACTTTTTCTCTGATCGCGTGGTTAGGGATGTGCTGGAGTTTCGATATGCTACTACTACGTCTCCAGAAGTCCACCTCCATCGCTAGGAGTTTCTTTTTTAAGTTGTTAGTGATGGCCCATGTTTCTGAGCCATATAATGCCACACTTTTGACAATGGAGTGGTAAAGTATTTACTTTGTAGACAATTGAACTTCCTTGCTCCATAATATAAGTTCTTATTGTCTTCTTCCTTTAGTGACCTATTCTCTTATGTCAAGATCGCAGCCAGTTCTAGTGGAGATCCACCTACCAAGATATTTAAAATTTTCACTTTGGTTAAGACTCCAATTCTCTAGCAAAATTGTATTCCTTAATCATTCCATAAACTTGTATTTGACCATGGGAGTAAATATTCCCTAGATGAATAAATTTTTTTAACATTATAGAAATCCAATTTAGAGAAAAATTGACTTGTAACTTTATATAGTTATGTGCATTATAGGTTGATGCATAAAACCATAAATTTTAGCAATTCATAATGACTAAATCGAAACGTATGAAGAATTAATAAAAGATGAAATTTGACTGGATAATATATTTTTATTGTTTTATTATATTTAACTTTTATTGTAAACCTCTAATTTTATTTATTTATTAAAATAAAAAATAAAATAATTGTTTTCACTCTTAACATTTTTTTTCTTTGTTTCTGTTTCTCTTAGCACTTTATATTTATAAAGTTGAAACCTTTTGTCGATCAAAACAATCTATAAATCTAACTCAACGTTTTAAATGGCTGGTTATTCCTGAAAATAGAGCGTTCATACATACAACGCTTCAAGCTTAAGATCTCCACCCCTGGCATATAAGTAGTTAGTTCGATTTCGACCCTAATGAGTTTCTTATACTTACGAACGTGGAATCATATTATTCTTGTGCATTTGTTGCTAAGCCAGACATTGAACTTGAAATGGAGTTATGAAACGATCTCCCGCTTTCCTCAATACAATTAACTCTCTCTGGGAAGAATTCGACTTAACCACTTATTCACCTAGGCTGAAGATACATTTACTGTAGATTGATCATCAATAGAGCCTTTGTTGATCCGCTCATACTTAAAAGAAAGTTCTTATAGACCATGGTCCTATTTAATATTACAATTGTTCAGTATCTATCGTAATCGTATTTTTCATTCGGATAACAGTTTTGAAGTTTATCGTAAGATACCTCTGGAAGAATTAATACCGTAGTGTATGTGTACGTGATAGTAGCCCTAGTATTAAACGAATGTACGGTAGCCGCAATATGTTAATAGCAGAACTCTCTAAATATTGGCGCCCTGAGTCACCTGACATTTACCCCTCGCGATCGCTCCCGCCCTTATCTGTCCCTTAAAGGACACCCCCGTCATTACTGCCCTCTCTGCTTCTATCGATAATAACTCTTATTAAAATATTCCGAGGGGTATTGTTTAATGGATTGTTCAAAAACTTTTTATGGGGGCTGGAAACTTTCAAACATTGCTGAAAACTCAAACATTGATAATATAACACATTTAAATAATCTACTTATTATTGTAATGGATATTTAAAATATATAGGTTCAGGAACTAATCATTGTAATTAAAACATGAAAGCAGGATAATAATCTGTTTCAAAAAGTGATGATGTTTCCAACGTTATATTTCTTTTTATTGAAAAGTTACATTTCAAAACTTTTATTTTTTTAATTAGAAAGAATATAATATATTTATTTAAAAAAGAAATGTGACTCTGTGACTTATGATGACTGATTACTGATGAAGTTTTAAGAGAGAAGTGATATTGGGGAGAAAATGGTCCGAGCAGAGTTAAAAAAAAGTTGATTTTTTAAATTGTGATAAACTGTTTGTTAGAAACAGACGTTTCGTCCCAAATCGCAGGTCGTCTTCAGCTCTGGTTAGACAAGATATAAAATTATTTAAAACAAATTATTGGAATACACAAAAATAGAACGATGTAGTAATATTGAAAAGTAAAAAGTTACTCACATAAATGTTAAGACTGTGGAAAAATTCCGAAAAGCCCTTAAGTCTCCAAACTAAAACAGAAAATGAAATTATATGTCCTTAGATATAATTTCATTTTCTGTTTTAGTTTGGAGACTTAAGGGCTTTTCGTTGGAATTTTTCCACGGTCTTAATAAATAGAATGATGTAGTATAATAAAAAATTATACTATTGGAGGAAACAAGATATAAAAGTAGAAATAAATTGAATTAAGTGCTATTTTAAATGTTGAACAAAAAGAATTGTATATAGATTATAGATTGATAATAATAATGATGAAAAACAATATGCATGTATAAGTAAGCCAATAGATACCACTGATTAAGAGGATGAGAGCAAACTAATAAGCATTGATTAATGAAAGAATGACAGTAATAGAAACAATGAAACTTAGAAATATGAATAACTAACATGTAAAATACTGAAAAATAATTTTAAACAAGAATTCTTTAATAATATTATTATTAATAATAATTTTCCTATAAATTAATTTATTTTTTTATTTCAGGTATGTGTCTATTGATTGAATCCTATGATTTTGTAAGTACCTTATAATATTATAGTCATTATCGGTCCAAAAAAAGTCTTTAAGTCCATTCAAGTGTCGAAAGAATGGACTTAATAAAAAAGAGTTGAACCAGTCAAATTTCTCTAGAAAATAGACTTATACTTTCATTATTTTTATTGTCTTACAATGCTCCAGTCTTCTGAAGACACTTTCATGAAGCAATAAATTGCCTTTCACTTTGACCGAATAATTTTAATTCAGTTGGTATCGAGGCGATTCGTGTTTTTTTTTCTACTTAAGAATAAGAACCAACTAGCAATATATACTAAAGAATTTAAAAAGTCAACAAGTTTTTGTTGTACATAACATTTAGTTATGGATATTTTGTAGTCATTATTTACAGATATGTCTGGTTTTGATAATAAAATTTATAGCCAAAAATATCGATAATTTTGGTCTTCCGTCTTTACTACTATTGCTATCATCTGAAACGTGAAGGCAAGGACATTGATAACCAAATTCCTCTGTCCTTATATCGAAATGGTCTAAATATTTGTGATTAGTTTAGGCTTGATAACTTTTTTTTAAAGAATTCTTTTATTTTAGATATTAAAAAAAAGGAGTAACGCTACTGTGAGGGTACTAATGACTTTTTCTAGTATTATTCAGCCGGTATAGCTCCTAGATAAAAATCTCTCTAGTGACATGTGTTAAATAATTAATTAAAACGGCCATGATACTAAGTGACTCAGCGTTTCCTGAATATGTTAAGTCCAATAATTACTCAATAGATAGTTATTTCTTTCGACAATTTTATTTTTACAATTCCTTTTTATTTAATTTTACAAGTACTTGATAAAATACTGACAGACAAATTATATGCTATGCTATTATTATATTACATGCTGATGCTATTAAATAAATAAAAAATATATTGGTCCTTAAACTTCGCATTTTATTTAAATTATTTTGTACTTATGCATCTTATAAAAAAAGATATGTATTAACGAAGGTTTATATATCGCTTCTTCAAAAGAACAATGTCATAACTGAAAAAAAAATAATTTTTCAATAGAGGTATTTGAAAGTTCCACTTGAGATAAAATAGTATAAATTTGGGTACTGGCAATAATTTAAAGCAAAGCTATTTCCTATTATATAATTAAAAATGAATTAAATGACTGTTTTGGACTAAAGGGTTTTGTATTTATACACCAAAAAAAAAGTATAATTTAAGTCCAGTACCCTAGACTATTATAATATATTATAATAAGAATATTATAATTATTGTTATGAAATTCCTTTATCAACCTTTAGAAAATTTTTTATAAGCTTGAAACTTTTTGATTTTAACCTAAGACATTATTCCCATAAAACTTCATGTTTAAACATGATACAACTCTAAAAATGATTTTATTAAAAAAAAAATGCTGCAAATAGAATATCAAGTATCAGATTAAATTAAATATCTTCAACCAATACATTTGCTACTGAAAGCTTAGCTCAAAAATGCTATTTTTTTAGTTATGTCGTTGTTCTTTTGAAGGAGTGATGTCAGGATCGATAACTTCAATTACTATTAGTTGATGTTGTATAATTAGGTTCAATCTTTTTGTATATTAACTCTAGCTGACTCGAAATAAGTATTATTTTCGACCGTTGTTTAAATGGTTTATTTCAATTAATATGTTGTAAAGATAAACCATTTAATTTTAAATAGAAAATTTATGAATACGAACTGGGCTTACAACATAACGGATTATATATTTTCTGTTTGGGCTTTGAGGTGACAAGAGAACTGAGTGTAGACAGCTGTTGTAGCTAATGTGTGGATATCGGAGACCACCCAAGTATATCTTGCTTCCTACCGATCCTCTAATACCGTTGTCTGTGAGAGGATTTATGGTTAATAATTTAAGTAATGTAACATAAAATAAATTAAATATTTAATAAATTAAAAAGCAGTTATTAAAGAACCAGTGAATAAAAGTGTAAGAATTCGCTTACTAATATTAACTTAAGGTTATACAGCTATACTTCAATGTCACAGAGGTATATTTTTTTTAAATATGAAAATAATGATTGTGCATTTTCACATGAACAAAATCTACTCATGCATATGCATCAGTTAAGATGAGCAGCACATCACAGCACATACAGGAACACGTTCTAATAATGCCAAGTATAACTACGGTTCATTTAACTACTGTGTTTAATAAATTCGTAAATGGCCGTTCTTTGTTAATTACTGTTTAAGTTTTTTGCTATTAAATGTATTGATACTGTTTGAACTGTGAATTATTCTTACTTTTGCAAATAAAATAAGATACTTACAGTATTTCTTAATTTAACAGCTGGATAAGAACGGCCAGCGATAGAAGAGCATGTCGATTGGTGTTAGAGGAGGATAAATATTTGAATTTAAAAATTGGTAGAATTAAGAATAAATATTTTAATAATTAATATCATCTTAAGTGCTTATTTTCCATGTTCATTAAAACTCTAGTATCCAATGAAAGAGAACCGCAAATCATTCTTGGTTTGTTTTATATTAGTTAATATTGTTTCAGGTGTGACCCATTTTCTATTGGCGTACTTGCTTTGCAAAAGCATTTGAATTAATGTCAAAAATACTGTTAAATAGTAATAATATTTGGACGGATTGTTGTTAATATAAAAATTAAAACATTATTTGTTACAATTACAAATGTAGTTCAGGACATTACTGTTTCTTAGCTATAATTTTTATACATATTTGTTGTTAGGCTTTATATAATATTTTAATGGTTGTTTCTGCCTTGTGAAATACCACTATTATATTACATTAAAAAAATGAAACTATGAAACTAGTTAATGTACCCTTATTTAGCCTCTTCTTCAATTAAATCAGGAATATCTTATTCAATAGTTGCAATTATTATGTTGTTTTTTTTAGACATTAGTTTCAATTACCATTTCATATTATAATAGCTTTACACCGCAGTTTCATCGGCGTTAAACTTGCCAGTATGAAACAATCTATAAAATAATAAAGAAAGACTGTAGAATGCTATTCAGTCTCTTATGTCGATATTATTTTTAATGAAAAAGGCGGACAACAAATAATATTTATAAATGAAGTTACAGTTTTATTTTAAACTAATTGTTTTACATGAGATGAAAATAGTTGACTGGATGTTCTAAAGTAAAGGAGATAGTTGGGGGATGCAGTAAAAAAAAACACTTCGCTCTCCAAATCGGTACGTCTTTTCTTTATATTTTATTTATTATATCCTTTTCTCTTTATCCTTTCTCCATTCTTCACCCTACCTATTTTCCTATTTTTTCCCCCTTATCATTTTGGCATCCATCATATGTTGGTGATCAAGAGTTCATATTTTTAAGCACTAATTTTAATATTTCAAATTCATTAATCCTATCAACTATTTTTCAAACAGTCATTGTACACTATTATTACTGTACAATAGTATTTCACTATTTTTATTTTTTCAAATTCATTAATCCTATGAACTATTTTTCAAACAGTCATTGTACACTATTGTTACTGTACAATAGTATTTCTATTATTCACATTAGTTATTGTACATACAGTTCCATACTTTTCTGTAACATGTAACATCTTTAAGTCCGTTATCATACATTTTATATCTTTATTTTACTAGTTTTTCTTTATGTTCCAACCTTTTTTGTATATGTAAATATTCTCATTTTGTATCTTTGGTTTACCTCCTCCTTCTTGATTTTCCTTTATATTATTTTTACTTTACTATCCTTTCTGTACATTTATTTTCTGTATTTTATTTTATATGCGTTATTTATAATTTATCATTTCTGCTCATTTTCTTTAATTTTATTAAATCTGTCTTACTTTATTATATCTGTCATTATTTTAATTTTTTTTTCATTATCATTAATTTTTTTAAATCTGTCTATATCTTAATTTTATTATATTCTGTCACTTTTTTAATATTCGTTATCTTTCATCTTCATATCTGCCACTATTTTAATTTTCTACATTACTTGTCACCATATTATTGTTACTGTACATTTTTATATTTTTTGTTCTGTTTGTTTCTCTCTCATAGCCCTGAAGATGACCTACACTGTAGGTCGAAACGTCGGCACATAATTATAAGTTTATTACTTATTCAGTGTTTTTTGTGACTGCACCCCCCCAACTATCTCCTTTACTTTAATTCTTTTACTGTACCATACCTTCTTCCCTCTTTAGCTCAGCCTTAACTTACAATGAAAATATATTCCTCACATTAATGTCAGTCTTATTTATAAAGTTAATGTAATGAACTTATCTTTCACGGCTACGAAGTTGTTATAAGAAGGACAACTGGTGGTTAATTGTATTTTTGAGTTTGGAATTATTGGAGTAGTTGCTGAAATTTGCGCATTCAAATGGATTTTTTGAGCAGGTATAGGTTAGATATTACTTGATGATAGTTCAGATAATAAACAGTCGTGTTACTCGCCTGAAACTTTCAATAAAAACCTTCGTTGCCAGAACTGCATGTAATGCTTAGATTATCTGAAGGTAAATAAAAAACTTCTAATCTTCGGATTATCCACTTACAGATTAGAAAAATATCACCCACGACAGCATATATTGATTTTATCTCCAGCTCTAGCGTTAAATCTTAGGCCATTACCTTTGGGCTTTCATATAAAAATATATATGTTATTTTATTTTTCTTTATAACTATATTTCAGATCATGATGTGCTAACACCTAAGGGAAGGTATGAATAAATATATTGTATCTAATACCTTATACAATTTTTAAAATTATAAATTTATGCCATAAGAACAATTCATTAACTGTCTATCTTATTTTTGGCATACGAGAATTATACTGAGAACATTTGGAAAATAGTTCTGTGGAATCGCTTATCATGTAAACCTTACTAATATTATAAATGTGAATGTTTGTATGTTTGTCTCTCTTTCACGCAAAAACTACTGGACGGATTTGGATGAAACTTTACAGTAATATAGCTTATACATCAGAATAACACATAGGCTATAGCAAGCGCGGATTTATGGGGGGGTGCAATGGGGCACGTTCCCCCCTGCAGTATTTTAAGTACTGTGGAGAATCCATTATTGTTCATAAATAAAGGCTAATCACATGATGATCTATGTGGGGGCACGGGGACCCCCCCCGTTCTAGTACATAATTAAAGGTAAATCAGGAACTTAGCATCTTGAAATTTGTAGTTAGGTTCTGTGCATAGTTTAAGAAAGAAATTCGGATAATTCCACTCCAAGGGTTTCCCCTTTAATATAATAGGGGTTCAAAGGTTGTATAGAATCCGTCAGTTTTGAAGTTGGACATCTGAAATTTCAGATGTTCGAGTAACTTATATTTAAAAAAAATAATTAAATTATTTATTTAAAATGATCTTTCACGAAACTTTACGTGGCAGACCAAATTCCACGCGTGCGAAGCCGCGGGCATAAGCTTGTTTATCATAAACGTTTCTGAGACAGTAATGAGAAAAAAAAGCTCAATATATTGTAAATATTTTAAAATGGCAATAGTATGATTGGATTGGAGGAAATATAAGTTACCCGGATGGTTTTGGATACTGCCCAAAATGTTTGGGGACGGCCCGACCGTCTAGGATGGATCGGAGTTAATTTTAACCTTATGATTCGCTCTCTGCCCCATTTAAATCTTTTTCACTTATATTATGGCTTGGCATTTGATCTCAAACTAGCCACTTCAAACATTTTTTTCTGTTTGTAGTAGATAGTAATGACGTTTGGAATTATATAATTGAGACAGAACCATTCTTGTCGCTGAAATTTAATACACCTGTATATATTTTATTATTTGATAGACCAATATTCCTTGTCACATTTTTAGACAAATCGTTGATGAATAATTTTTCAAAAAATTGATACTAATATTAAAACATCGACAATTTTTGTAGTCATTTTTTTTAATCGGGTTTTACAAATTTTTCCACATCCTGTCCCCAACACCTTCCTCTGTCAGACTTCTAACTCCCATTTCTTCTATTACTTCTTCTACCTATTGCTTCCGAGGTCTTCCACGTTTTCTCTTCTCTGGGCCACACTTAAGTGCTCGAAGGGTCCATCGGGTTTCATTCATTCCCATGACATGCCAATAACACATCTATCTTCATTCACTCATGTCATTGAGAATGTTGAGTTTAGCTCCCACCTTATTTCTTATAATCTCACTTGAGATCTTCTACTGCTTGGATATGGCACAACTCCTCCGAAATCATTTTATTTGCGAACTTGTTCGTCTGTTTAACTAGTAAATATGACTATAATAGAAGTTCTTAAGACGGACAACGAACAGATTATTGAAATCTGGGAACGTCTCTTGTGTTCACCAAAAAAGAGAAATTCAAGGTAGTTTCGGATCATAAAGAATCTGGTTTTTGATGGGGACATGCAAATTTGATCTGATATTATAATTTAGCTAATTAGTCAGTTACTTCACATAAGATAAAGCTTCATGAATTAAACATTAACATCTAACACAGATGTTATATGATATTATATTATAAGAAAGTTAATATATTATCAGAAATTTATTTAAAATTTTAAGTATTCATCTCATGAATAAGAATGTTATCAATGAATAAGTGGATATTTGAACACTTCTGACATACGAATAAATTGTTTAAACCACGAAATGTTTATCTTATCTCTTTTTAATTTAATCAAATCCTCATACTAGACTGAAAAGACAAGAAATCTGTTCGACGTTTTCGCCTACGGCAACATTTACTGGACAAACGTTCAAAGCTTCCAATTAATTATAAAAGACTCATTTACATGACAGTTATCCCTATTTGGACATACGGAGTTGAGCTTTGGGGCTCTACAACACCATCCAATTCATCTCGTATCCAATCCTTACAATCTAATATCCTTCGTAAAAACCTCAATGCTCCTTATTATGTCACAAGCAAACCCATCCATCATGGGTCTTAATATCCAATATGGTTGCTGATTTGGCCCAAACTAGATACCTATCCTTCCATGACAAGCTCCATACACACTTGAATCCGCTAGTCTCGCAACTTGCTTTCCATAATATTCCTGATAACCCTCCGAAGCGTCTGAAAAGAAGATGGCCTCGAGACCTTCTACTATCGAACTTTATTGGAGTGCTACCGATGGGTAGTGTTTTTTGTTTTCATGTCATTTGTTCATATCTGCAAATTTACTTGATGTAATGTTATTACAGTTGTAAATATCAATAAATTAATCTAAAAAAAAATTAATCAATGTTTTGTTATCATGTTATGTTTGCGGTATCAAACCTAACTTAAAAAAAATATATATGAATGAGGAGATTACACCTTTGGTGAAGTGTTTTTATCATTAATTAGATTATTTGCTAATTATTACTGCTATTTACTATTACTAAAAAAAAATGCTGCCAAATTATAATATTTGTAGTAGTAGCTATACTTTGATATTTTCTTGATCTACTCAGAAATGGATAAATGATTAAGATTGGAACTGTTAAAACTGCAAGATCGTTCTGTTATACTTTTTAATGTAACCTATGTTTTGTCATCGCCGTATATTGATGGTGTCATACATAAATAAATTATGTGAGGAGATAACAGCTTAGGTAAAGCATTTTTATAATTCATCAGCTTGTAGTTTCTTAGCTTGTAACCTGACGATGCCACAGTGGGTGCTCTAACTTTTGCCTATTCAGGTTTAATTAGGATAGGGATTTTTAACGAGTACCTGACATCGTTCAAGCTCGGGACCCCCTTTAACGTCCCTTCCGAAGTACGGCGTAACTAAGGATTTTTGACTCTTTTTAAAAAATTCTAGGGCCACCTGCCGGCTACGAACCCGCAATCTTGGGCTTAGTATTTTGTTACGCCAACCATTAGACTACAGGTAGCCCCATCAGTTTGTAGGAAACGAATAAATGTTAAATTTTTCAGTATTAAGTCCTGTGATGGCTGTTTTCATTTGATATTTTGTTTGTTATATCACCTTCTTTCTTCCTAGTTTCTAGTTCAATGTTTAGTTGTGAAAGTACCACATTGTGTAATAATGTTAATCTTAAGACGATTGTTTTGCTTAGTGTAGGTAATAAAAACTAGTTATTCGCTAGTGATTATTATTAATAATTAATAACTTTTAATAGACAGTTTGGAGTCAAAATCATTTATCGAACCATTGCTGATTACATCAATTGGAAACTCGATGAAAAAATTAAAGAAAAGAAAACTGTTAATAAATTATTATGCTTTTAGTAATATAGTGTATAATATTTATTAGTATTATTAGAGCTATGATTGCAGGCATTATCATCTTATTACTTTGATATTTTCTCGATCTAATCAGAAACGAATGAATGCTGAATGATTGGATGGAACCGTAAATTATCGGCTCTTTGGTTCTGTGTGATTGGTACTTACGTAATTTTGAATGTTGATAGCCCGAACCAAATGGTTAGCCTGGTATCGACAAATCTGGAAGCTTGGTTTGGAATTGATCCCTTTGAGTTAGGCTCAATCCGCTTTTTTAGTGTTACGAAATCTGACAGGCTATGTTAAACAGTGTTACGACACAATGACGTAGCTGAGGCTTATATTGATTTATGATATGCCTACTTATGACAAGTCAAACCTGACTGCCGGTTGAATTAAAGTCTTACACATCTGAATTGTAAAAATATGGTAGCTGTAAGAATAATAAAGATTGTGAGACTTAATTAGTGAATAAAATAAAATTAAACAATTTTATATTTAAATTAAAATCTTACATACAGCACAAAATCAAGTACATTTACATTGTCGTAAATTGAGTTTTTTCAGGATACTGGAAAAAATATAAAAAATTATTGTCATAATTAAAAAAAAAAAAATCCTCAAAATAGTACTAGGGATTATCAAAATAGATATTCAAATATAAAATCCATTGAAATCTGAAAATTGAAAATTTTCGTAATTAAAACGCTTCCTTTATAAGAGGAATGGTTAATCTAAAACAGCCATCTGACTTACTTTACCTGCTCTACCTCCTTGTACCTTCCTTGTTGTCCATCATGGCCACATGATAGTTCAAATACAGTATCACAACAGCAGGGACAGAGTACAGTTCAAGTACAGTACAGTAGTACACCAGCGAGGACTGAGTAAAGTAGAATGAGCTCCATACATCACACGATGGAGTAGAACCCTCTGCAGAGCGCCGACGGAGTATGAGGAAGCCAGCAGCCATTTTGTATTTATAATCATTATACTATGTATCACCAGAATGTATTTCATTTCTATCTACCTACATAATTATACAGTCCACTCAAATTATATCAGAAGTACTATTCCATATCCCGTCAAGGGAACACCCATTTCAACCTTCAACATGGCGCACCGGCTCAGGATAAATGTCAGTTTTTATTATCCGGATATATGCCAGCTATACAGGATAAAATCCTGATTACAATTGTGGAACAAATATATAGATTAATTTACGGATAAATGCTAGTTTACGTAGCGTATAAATGCCAGATAGATGTCAATATTTTACGATTGAGAGGAAAATAGTTGACTGGAAGATCTAATGTGGGATAAAGATAGTCTGGGGATGCAGTCAAAATAACGCTAAATAACTTTTTTTTATTTAGTGTTATTTTGGCTGCACCCCCAGACTATCTATACCCCACGTCAATATTTTACTTGTTCATAATTTTCATCGAACTTTTCTTTACATAATTTTAGCCTTTATTGTTCCTAAACAATCATTATTAATAGCATGAAAACATTTTTATGCTATTATAGAAATACTTATACAAATTATTATCATTGATAGATATATTTTCATTGTTTTCATTTACGATGATCTTTCATTCACAGTGATCAGCCATTCACAGTAATTAAAACCTCGTAAATTTTGTTTTTATAATTATTATACTATGTAATCACCAGAATGTGTTTCATTTAAGATGCGCTTTCATTCACAGTGATTAGCCATTCACAGTAATTAAAACCTCGTAAATTTTGTTTTTATAATTATTATACTATGTAATCATAAAATATAAAAAAAATAAAAATATAAAAAAATAAAAAATATAAAAATATTATATTATACTATGTAAACATAACTCAAATTATATCAGAAGTACCATACCTCGTCAAGGGAACACCCATTTCTAACTTAAACAAGGAATGTTAAAATTTTGACGAATGATTTTTAGTACGATTCGTATACTAACTGGTATAAATTGTAATTTCTGGATGATGAACGTTTTTTAGATGTATAACATTATGATATATGATACCATGCACATATGCTACCATTTTAATATGCATTAAAAGTATTTGGAGTATAATTTTTTTTTTAAAGTTAGGAAGCAATGAGGAAATTAGTTTTACTACAAATTCTCTCTTATCAGATTCATGAAAAATATAATAGATATATCATATTATCACTATATAAATTCATAATGTTTAAATTTAATGTACAACATTAAAATATTAAATTTTAATTAATATACATCATTTAAAAATATCTAATATATCTTATGCGAGGCTTGTGGGATAAAAAATAGGTAATTCCGCCATTTCAAAAATTCACTTTTTCATATTTTTTTCTACTTTGGTCAAGCAGTTGTGTCTAACATGAGCATTTTTTTCGCCTTATTTCTCTTGGCTTCAATGACCTGAAGTTTTTGGGAGCATAAAACTGCTTGATTAAACCAATGAAAAATGTGGAAATTTTAATTTTTCGGCAGATATATGGTATGTGATACTTTGGAACTGTCTGCTTTTGGCTTGTTTAAATGACCATTGCCAGAAAATTAAATACCTTATATTTTTACTACGTAAAAAAAAGTTCAACTATGTTTGGTTAGAAGAAGAAAATGCTATCAAATTTATATAATACTAGCTTATGCCCGCGGCTTCGCACGCGTGGAATTTGGTCTGCCACGTAAAGTTTCGTGAAAGATCATTTTAAATAAATAATTTAATTATTTTTTTTAAATATAAGTTACTCGAACATCAGAAATTTCAGATGTCTAACTTCAAAATTGACGGATTCTATACAACCTTTGAACCCCTATTATATTAAAGAGGAAACCCTTGGAGTGGAATTATCCGAATTTCTTTCTTAAACCATACACAGAACCTAACTACAAATTTCAAGATGCTAAGTTCCTGATTTACCTTTAAGTAAGTACTATAACGGGGGGGGGGGGGTACATGCCTCCGGGGCCCCACATAGATCATCATGTGATTTGCCTTTATTTATGTACAATAATGGATTCTCCACAGTACCTAAAATCGGGGGGGCACGTGCCCCCTTGCACCCTCCCATAAATCCGCGCTTGCTATAGTCTATGTGTTATTCTGATGTATAACCTATAGTACTGTAAAGTTTCATCCAAATCCGTCCAGTAGTTTTTGCTTGAAAGAGAGACAAACATACAAACATTCACATTTATAATATTATTAAGATTAGTAGGATATCAAAAATAAAAGTTTCACTCATGTTCTTTCTGTTATTTTAACAACTATTATCATTTGATTTGCCTTTATTTATGAACAATAATGGATTCTCCACAGTACTTAAAATACTTCAGGGGGGGGAACGTGCCCCATTGCCCCCCCCCATAAATCCGTGCTTGTTATAGCCTATATGTTATTCTGATGTATAACCTATATTACTGTAAAGTTTCATCCAAATCCGTCCAGTAGTTTTTGCGTGAAAGAGAGACAAACATACAAACATTCACATTTATAATATTAGTAAGATTAATAAGTAATGCTGTTAACACAAATTCTTTAGAACGTTTTTCTTTGTAGATAATCACCTTACATAAAGCTCACTATCGTATAATTATTGTTAAAAAAGAAAGATAAAATGCTTGATTTATATTACTTTGCTATGCATTAAAAAAAAAACCATTACAATGCTTTATTACTGCTTTACGAGCGTTGTATACTGGTAATATAACCAATAACGTAATTGCTTCTAGCCTAGCCTAAGTAGGGCAGCTGTCTCGTGATGCAGGAAGCCCGGATATAGCTAGTTAAGTTCGTAATGGGTATTGAAATGAAAAAATAAAATGTAGCATCACACACTATTTTCTCTCACGGGTCCTGGTGAGTGTCTTTTTGTGCGAGTTTGATAGGTGAATATGAAATGCAGTTTGCTGGCATAGACTGCAAGTTACGTGGTATATAAATAAATCTATATTTTATGTGGAAGAAAATGATCCGGGTGGAGATAAAAAAAATTCTCCTAAGTAGGGAGAACTATTTATTGAAGAGCCAACTTTTCGACCCACATTGCAGGTCTTTTTCAGGTCAAAATATGCAAAATACAGAAAACTAAAATTACAATGATAAATATTAAACTTGCATAAGCATCAAGGTGTCTGTGTGATGGATCATATTTTAATTATCATATTGTCACTATTAATTTGGCATCTTAACTTATTATTTTTACTTATTTATAATTTTACTTAACAGCAAAAAGTTTTGTCATTTTACATTTTTACAATTGTCTAATATAGTTTATCAATTGTAATTTAATGATCGCATTTTTATTACAATTTGTATACATCATTACTCATAATCAACTATGTTCTTCTTGCTTATTATGTCCTACCATTTATTACATAATGTACTACAACTACCCTTTACAATATTTTACTGACAATTTTTATGCATTAACATCCCCATTACTGCTTAACAATATTTTTTCATCTCAATTAGGTTATTGATATATTAATTCTTCAGGTCAACCGTTGCCTTATGTAGTTTTCCATTCCTATTAGATTTACCTGTATTACCTTCATTTAACTTGTTATGCTATTTTTATATATTTGTTTATTTTTATTACCGTAGGCCTCAATTTTTTAATACTTATTTTACTACCTTCAGTTCTCCCTACTTTAGAGAAATTTTTATGACCTCCACCCGGTCCATTTTCTTCCTCATATATATGTATATAAGGCCAACTATTATTCAAAATCTATATTTTAGTATTTACATCGTTTTGAATCAAATTGTAATTATTTTTCAGAAATTCTCTATTTAAGAAATCCTTTCTTTCACCTGCGCCTGGACCATTTTCTTTTCCATAAATACAAGGCCAACTAATATTTTTCCTGGCTTAATTACTTATATTTTTAAGTAAGAATTTTTTCATCTAAAATATTTGCTTGTTTAGTTTCTGAAGAAGTAAATAATTGTTTAAATAAAGGCCCATTTTGGTCAATAAGAAGCTGTTGGAACTGATTGTGAGTTAACATAGAGCACTTGAAATCGCCATGCTCACATGTGACTGACTCCAATTGTTCTTCTTATCTGACCCTCTGTTGCCAGTTTATTACAATAAGAGATGCCGACGAGATGACAACTGAGATTAAGCTCAGCAGTTACTAATAAGGATAAATATATAGCTAACAATAACAAATAACTAAAAATAGTTAAGTTTTATTTAATTATTAGTCAGTGAAGTTATAAGTTTTGGTTTAGTTGTGTAGTGGACTCGAAAATATGGCTGAAGTATTTTTAAAATGCCTCTTCGACATAACAAGTTGCATTTTTTACTTTGTTTAATGAAATTATTACACATAAATAGGATGACAATATTAATTATTTTATCTTATGGAAAGTGATATCAATATTTGAGGCATTTGAGGTTGTGTTTGCTGTTACAGCTTTACTGCTAAAAGGTGTACAATCATGTAAACATGGAGATAAAAAGAAATTATCGTCAATCACCCAAGTCTCTACGAAAGATTATATGGAATATTGCCTCATAGTATCACATTATTTTACTGTAAATTTGAATAAATTTTTTAAACCATTTATATTAAAAAACAAGACATGATGTCCATATTACTGTACATTTTTGGGTTAGATAGTTTTACGGTGTGAATCATGAACAGGTATTAGACCGTAGGAGATGGGTTCGGCCCGTCAGTAGGACTTATCCATTGCTAAGACAGATGAACTTCGTAGTGAAATTTAAATTTATCCAGTCTATTTTCAGCTTTTCTTTTCTTTTTTGCTTGTTCCTCATCGGATGTTTGCAGCAGGTCCGCCTGTGATAACGCTATAGGGATATCACCTTCAGATTCTTTGATTAGGTCCTCTACTTCATTCATTCTATAGAATGACCCTCTTATTTAAAAACCTTTCCTATAAGAATCATTACTATAAAGACTATAAAGATGTATGAATTTCGATAGTTCGATCCTCTATGATAGTAATAGATGGAACTACCTCCTGATCGATTTAAAGTATCTAGCAATTAGGAAATAAGGTATCGATGTATTTTCTTTGTTTTTATTTTTTAAACTTCACCTCACGAGAATCTCGGAGACTGATAGCATCCAGGTCCTCTTTTGCAAAATTATCAATAATTTCTATATCCTAATATTTCTACTATGTATTATTTTTATCTACATATAGTTATTACTACATCTCTTCTTTTCTGGACTTTCCTCATGAAAAAAACAGAATGAGACCTTTTTCTGCCTTAAAATAGAAAACTGCTTCTACCAAGGACTTATGAATTTATTCAACAACATTTTTCCTCGAAGAACTTCATAAGCCCATCGTTCTTTTCCAAACGATTTCAGTCTAAAAACTCAACCAGCTTCAGTATTTCTCTCCTAATACTAATTATTTTTCCTTTCTTTCTCTCTTTTCCTTGGAGTCATGATTAAAAACGAAGATGTGAAGGTAATAAGTGAAGCAGTAATCACAATAAATTAAACACATACATTCCAATACAACAATTTTTTTTATATTAAAGAATTCCTAATCTAATCCTTTGCTTTTTCATTCATTTTCCTATGTAAAATGTATTTTTTATCATATTTATCTATCAATAAGTTTATTTGACTTTCGTCTATACTATTTTATCTATATGAAATTGTATATACAGATTTCACTGATAATTAGTAAAAACAAAACAGGTTAAAAATACATGTAAATATTTTTTATTTATTTCGTTTTCTTTTGATGTTCATATTTTATTTTAAATCTGAAGATTGTCGATAAAAGAACTAATTACATTAACGAGGCTATTTTACTAAACAACCTAATCCATTAGAGAATTTAGGGGAAAAACACATCAAATTACATGGTAGGAAATTTGATCGGCCTATAATAGCGTTCAGAAGGGCTATAATTATTTTATACATTAAGCACTTTTAGTGAAAAGATTACTATAAATTTGGATAATACATTTGGATTATATAGGATTTTTTAAAGCTACTATTGTCGAATATGCTGTATTTACATTTTTATTTTGAATTTAAACAAGATTTAGTAGTCTGAGGACATCATTTACCAAATGGATAAGCTTTTTCGGTGCTAGTATGTTTAAGGGCCTGCTGACATCAGCGCGCTCAGGTGTCCCTTTTCTTAACCATCTCCTACTGTTATAGTAACCTTTCTATTGTTTTGTTATTGTTTATGTAAAGTTGAACGTGAATGTGTTTTTAATTATTTTCTTCAAATATGACTTGGAATTTGAAGAAGATTTTTCGCACGGTGAACGATGAAAAATCAGCTGTTAGGTTTCTGCAGGAGCGGAATGTCATTCCGCAGAAAATGCGTTGTGGAAATGGACATGATATGAAACTGCAAGTGGGGAATAAAATTAGATGGAGATGCCAGAAAAAAAGGATGCAACAAGACCCTGGGTATTCGATTAAATACGTGGTTGAGGAATAGTACATTACTTTTGGAGACTATTGTCCATTTTATATAATGAAGTTAGAGGGAAGAGACACTTTTGATGCAACTTTTGAAGATATTGTTCTTTTTAATGAGCATTGTTTGGAATAAATCTTTCATTGTTTATCATAACATCATATTTTAAATATTTCTATTTTAAACATTAAATAGCAATTTGTAACTAAAATATGATAATTTTTTTAATTTTTGAATGTTTTTATTTTAAAGAGAAAAGATTTGCCCGGGCAGAGTTGTTATTAATTGTTAGTTGCTTATTGTTATTTAATGAATATTGCTTGTAATAAATGTTTTATTATTTCTAGTTTAATTTTGTCTACATGTTTCTCATTTATTTCATTTCCTATAAATATGTTGTATCATAATGAAAGGCAATGCCTATTTAAAATTAATGCATAACCTGACAAGGTCCAAATAGTTGAGGTAAGTGAAACCTGAGCGCGCTGTCAGCAGGCCCTTAAACATACTAGTACCGCTTTTTCTACTTATGTTTTAGGTTTTATCAGAATATATTAAGATATTGTCAGCACATACAGTACCGTCGAAGTTTTCTCTTTTCTTCGCAAAGCCTTAAGTAGCCTAAATGAAAATGTGACCACGCTAATGAAGAATTTAACTAAAACATTTACTGAAAAATGACGATTAGTTTGTATTTTAGGTATCATTGTATCTTATGGTTTAAAATCATGATATCTATTTAAATTATATTACTACATTTTAGTCTTATTTAGCCAGGACAAATCTTCTCTTCAAAACCAAAATATTTATAAATAATCACCATCAAAATTACAATTAATAAAAATACATACATACATGGCTGGCTCTACATCCCGTCACCGAGACTGGGCCTCCTCATTAATAAAAACAAACTATGAAAAAAAATGATCTATGATTTTAAACAATGTTATGAAGGGTCCTTAGACGATAATTTTGTAGGAAAATCGAGTGTGGGTCATATAGCTGAGAACGCTCTCACCTCTACCTACCTCCTAATTTTAAATATGGAAATGGAGGTTGTGTAACCAACCATAAATCTGAAAAAAATCAAATTATTTCTGTTTTATAATGGTCTATTGTGTCATCATAAAGGCTGTGAAACGATAATGTCGTCATGAAAATGATAATGAATAATATTTCTTTGTACGCTAGAGAGTAAATTAATTACGGCTCCACTCACCAAAAGAATCTTCAATAAATGTTTGTTCTGAAGATAAGAGTTCCATTCATTCCGTCTTACGCAAGTCGGTTTTGTTAGTCAGATTCCGTTTGAAATAATTATTAAATAAATTGTTAACAGACGATAACACTCACACCCGTACTTGTAACAGTCACAGCCCTTTTCCATATTATAGTTTACAATATTCATCAGAAGAAGTCGATGCACTGACAACGCCTCCTGATGAAAGATCTCCCTAACCACGGGTTCTTCATCAGCACATCGTTCCTGACTATGACGTATGACGTAATAACACACAGTGGCTCTCTAACGATTAAGGCGCTTTTACCGGCCTCTAATGTCAGAATTAAAACCGAATTACGGTTGAGACAATAATTAACAGTCTGTTGGATGTTATCTGTAATTGTCCTCATGTTGATGACCCTACTAACCCATGAGTTCTCAGCAACGGTCTAGGAGCAGCCGGATTAGTCTCGTATAGCGTCCACACTACTATTTCAGTTCCTAGACCAAGCTTAGTCAATACACCATGGAGAGCATTGTTTTGTGCGGAATGGTTTCGTGCTTTATGCTTTAAAAAATACAAAATTAAATATTTAAACATTTTATTGCCTGTTATTACTTACTTATATTAACCTTCTTGCATTTCCCACAATCAACGAATATATGATATTTTTTCAAATTTCAGTAAAAAAAAAACAAACAAATACGATCAATGAAGAAAATAATGAAAATCAAAAACTAACTATTTTAGAACTTTTGTATTTTTCAAGAATTTACAAGTTCAGTTTAGAGAAGAAAATGGTCCGGGTAAAGATCAAAAATAATTTCTTAAGTATTTATTAGAAACCGACGTGTCGAACCACATTGCAGGTCTTCAGAACTGCAGCATAAAATACGAGTATTCTTGTCTATTCGAGTATTTCTGACTCTAGACCACGCTCAACCACCAGGTTTTCCTCAAATTAAGAGAGCCTACTTTATAAAGGCCGGTTGAGCCGCAGGAGGGTTTCCATATCCCACTGAGCTACCTCACTCCCTGATTTTCCTTCCGAACATATTTTTTTAAAATTATTTTATTTTATATAATAAATAATAAAAAAAAGGCGAACCCGAAGGCTCGATGCCGATCTTCGTGACGCTATCACTTGAACCGGGTACATGCTTCCCAATTCTGCGTTGTGTAATCTCCTAAATAATCCAGTCGTCTCATCCTTTTTGGGACCGAGTATTCTGCGCATCACCTTATTTTCGACGAAATTTTAAACGTTGTTCATCAGCGTTAACGGCCATATTTCACATCCATAAAGAATATTTGGAAGGATGATGGCTTTATAAAATCTAATTTTTTTAATTCATGACAAAATACGCGAGCTTAATAATGTTCAGACCGAATAATAACAAGCATTTTCTGCCTTTATTTCCTCTTGATTTTTTTTCTCTAGTTACCATAGACCCTAAGTACTCACACTTCTCAGCATGTTCAAGCTGATCCCCAAAATCCTCCCTGTTTTTGTTTGATTTATAATTTTCATAAGTTCCCGAAAAGACTGCTAAATAATGATAGATGTATTCCTTTCCATTAATTCCAAGACTAAGATTTGTCTCTTTCTAAAGACTCGCACACAGGCGGCAGTGTCCTTCCGCCTAATGACACATTCCACTAGGCCAAGGAGCGTGCGTGCCTTATGCCCAGCCCTGGTGACGAAACCCTTTCGGCAGGAATGACATCATGTCCTAGCCATATCCTTGTTCCCTCTCCATTTTTGTTTGCTCCACAGTTCTCCCCTCACATGAAAGCGTTGGTGTCCCCGTTAGATGTAGACGTGGAATAACTCTGCCCCCCAGTCGCGTGAGGGGAATGGATATCCGCCAGTTCCGTTACTCAATCCGGGCGACTTGTGATTCAGCCGGGGGCAAATCCTTTAATCCTATTATGGCACCCAGAATCCCCCCTATCCAATAATATTTTCCTATACATGACCCACTCAATGCTTTAACTAA